>JAODAL010012335.1:0-95822 GCA_025379985.1 Phyllomedusa bahiana
AAAAAAAAAATATTTTCCCTTTCCCCCCTTTCCCTGAAGCCTCGTGATCTGGTTTCTTTGGCACAGGGGGCGGACACATCTGCCGGGCGGGATGCGTACCGCCCCGCCGTGCCGGATATGGGAGGGCCCGCGGGCCCTGTTGCAGCTTGCCGAGTACTTGCGGAGCGGGAGCGCAGCTTCTGCTTGGGGAAAGCCTTCGTTTGTGCGCAGGGACAAAATACAGTTGAAGAGACCGTTCCCGTCCAGGCCACAGCAGCGGCGGTTCGGAAAGCACATGAGTTTTTTCGGTGCTTGTCCCCGGAAAAATCCTGGGGCCCCCCCGTCGGCCCCCAAAGAGGTATATGGTGGATTAAATTCCCGGGTTTTAAGGGGGCTTGGATAACTTTCCTGAAAAATATAATATTACAAGTCATGGTTAATAGGTTCTAGAAAAGGGGACTTTGATCCAGGATTTTTCCGATTACATATTTGGAGTGGGAAGAATTTTTCCTTAAAATTGGAAAAATGCCTTTACCTTGGGGGTTTTCGCTTTCTGGATCAACATGTGGGTTATAGGTCCGTTGGATTGTGTCTTTTTCCAGCATTTTACTTGTTATGTGGTCTGACAGTAATCCAGGTTTACTTTTACAAATTCAGTTTTTTTTCCATTTATGTGTTGTTTTTTAAAAGGGGTTTTGTTATAACCAAAATGTTCAACCTATTCCAACAATAGGAGCCCCCATCCTTTTTTAATGGGCTCGTTTAAAGTGTATGAGTCACAGTGCTGGTTATCGTGACATTTAAAAGAGAGAGAAAAAAAAGGGGATAGCTTTGAAAACTTGTTTGCTTTGGTCATTACAGCGTAATGACTGATGAGCAACTGGGTTTTTGCAAAAACGGTGCCCTTTTTTATTCTTTTATATGAAAAAGATAGACAATTTTTAAAACGTAGGCAAATTCCTGATACTCGAGCGGACTGTGTGTTTTTCAGCTCTTGTAGCGGACTTTTTGAAGTGTGGATCTTCCCGTGAATTTCAGGATCAGCGGCTTTGTTTTGTGAACTTCTGGTTGTAAGTTTCTTTTTGTGAGTTGTCCCCCCAGTAAAACTATTCCCAGGTGAGGTGATAATTCATCCCCCATTTTGTTTTTTACAGTTTACACGAGAGTAGCCCCGTTTTTTTTTTTTTTTGTCTGCACTTTGATACAGGACGTTCAAGAGAGTCGCAGCAATGAATGAGGCACATGTCGACCGCCGTCCTTTGGGGAAAAAGTTTTTCTAATCTTAGAGGGCCCCGCAAAGGGGAACCCCCCCAAAACAAAAACTTATCATTTGTGGTAAGTTATTTTTATTGACCACTTAAAGTATTTATGCCCTTTGCAGGTTTCCTAAAAAAATGTAGATAGGAGTCCATCTTTATCCCCCGAACCCCAAATATGCTATCGTACATGTAATGAAGAGGTGGCGGTGCTTGCAAGTGGCCCTCTCCTTGAGTTTTTTGGCATTTTCAAAAGAGTGAGGGCGTGTAGACAATTCTCCACTGAAATGTATGAAAAAATGGGGTGACCAGGGATGGGGTGAGCAGACCTCTATTTTCCACATAGGTAAAGGTCTTTGAGGTTGACCTGCACCTATAAGGGATTTATGGCTTATCCAAAGAGAATGTAAGTTATAGAGATTTATGGCTTATTTAAGGAGAATGTAAGTTATTTGCATTAGTCTACGGTAATATAAAACCACTGTATCCTAGTAATAGGTTCAGATTTCTACTTTCTTTATGCAAAAAAAATGTGAATGAGCGTTGGAGGAGGACAGACAGGACATGTCTTAATGATCTGCTTTGTACTGACCACTTGTGTACAAGAAACTTCACAGTACAGTGTCACTGACATCCCGGGAGTATCCTGGAGGAATGTGATCTTTGTCCTTCTTCCGCCATGCCGCTTGTATTAACCCACGTATTGCCATTTTCACAGAGGCGTAACCTGAAGCTTTTGGGCTCCAAATGTATAACAGGATCCCCACCTGTTACATATCATTTCTAGCATTTAAATTTTCAGAGAGGGCAGAGGGATTTTTAGGCCACCATCAGACTCCAGGGACTGTAGGGAGGGCTACCTTAGGACTTTGGATAGTTCCAAATAAACACTTGTGGCAATAAACACACATAGAAACAATATGGACAAACCAAATAAGCCCGTGCCTAAGGAGGCAAAATCATAGCGGCGGCAGCTTTCGATTTTCCATTAATTTACATCAGTAGAAGTTGCGGTTTTCCATTGTAGGAAGTTCTTCAGCTTTGGAGCACAAATTACTGCTCTACAAGGGAAATGCATTTGTCATAGATTTATTGTACAGGCAGAGGCATATCTTATGTATACTCTGAGATCTTGGTCAGGGACATTAATGCACTGCTGCAAATATGAGTTGGATTTTAGACTGTGAGAGATGATGAGAGTTGTAGTTTCACAATGACTGGAGTGCTGCAAGTTCTAGATCACTGACTGCTAACCATCATGTTAATGATGGTTAATGAGAGTTAAACAAATAGTTGCTCCCATCTCCCCACTCTTGCTCTTGGTTGGTTGTAAAGCTTCTTAAAGTTTCTTGCACTTTGCAGACATCTCAGAAATCACGTGTTACTGTAGCTGGGGAGATGTGGACAGGGAGGGTCCGGTCACAGTCAACACTGCGCTGAACCTGGGACTGTCCGGAGCTCATTCATCACATATCCCAGCATGGAGGAGGTCTTCTGGGCAATAGCGAAACTTGTGACTCTATCGGTTGTCTTCTTCACCCCTACATGGGCAGCAGTGAGTATCAATATTCCCTTCGATATACAGTAATGAGATGGGATGGTGGTGGCTCAGTACTAGGTATGGACTGGGATATCCAAGCAGTTGTCCTGCCCATTGGTTACATTACTGGATATAGCGGGCACATATTTCACAATCATAACTATGGTGGAAAGATGGGCGTCTGTAATATGTCCCATATTTGTAAGAAGGGGCACGTTTGTGATGTGATATTTGATAGATTCTGCAAATTCTACAATCGCAATTTCAATGATGAACCTGTTCCTTTAGGTTTTTAACCCCCATTAGGGTCTCAGAGCTTCATGTGGTTTATACTGTGGTCCCCTTTAGTCCACTTTATTAGATATCCTATTATTCTAACTCTATTAATTAAGAGTGGAGGCACAACATGGAAAGACTTGGTGCCTCGTACCCCAAAAATGAACTGTCCACTAGAAAATTATTGTATGATCCCTGTAATGCTTATAGTTAGAGGGTTGTACCAATCACACACTATGATGCCATCAAAGTGTTATAGATCCCTCTTTACTCCATACTTTTAATCCCAATGTATCTGCAATGTGCTGGAGATGTCATAGGGAGAAAGGTACCTTGACGCATCTCTTCTGGGATAGCCCCGAATTCAGCCCTATTGGACAGAGGTTGGGAGGGTATTGAGAGAGGTTCTAGGTACCCGTATTTTCCCGGGTCCTCTGCATTTTCTTCTTAAAGGGGTTGTCTCACTACAAAGTATAGCTTTCAAATTGTAGGGAACACAAAATAAAGACATTTTCCAAATATATTGCTTTGTTCCTCTGTTTTCCCTAAGGAGATACAAGTGAATTTATGACCTCCCTGGCTTTTTCTGTTCCCTCAGTAACTGACCTGTAAACAATTCTCCCCCTGCTGTTTGTTCAATGAGATAACAGTGAGTGATGTCATCACACAGGTCTTGGCAGTGTCCTGTGCTGCTCAGGGGTAAAAAGCTTGATTTATGTAAAATAAACAGAACTGTAATTAGGGCTTTTGTTTTGGGGACAGATAAGAAGTGCTGTTTTGTAGTTTGAGAAGCTAATCTGATCTAATTGCATCTGAAGCACAGCATGGCCATGGAGCTGTACAAGCATGGAGCTGTATGCAAATGAGTCGGTCTGAACCAGAAAGTGACAGAGTATTTCATTCATGCATTCTCTGAAACTCTGAAGGGAGACAACTCCTTTAATGTTCCCCCGGACAGGTTTCCTGGCAATCAATTGAGATTGTTTCTGCACCTTTTAACGGCGGCCAAATGTTTGATACCCTGTTTCCCCTAAAATAAGACACCCCAAAAATAAGACCTAGTGCATTGTTTTTGATGCAATTCAGAGTTTGGCTGCTTATGCTGATGTTTGTGATAAAATCACTTCAGTATATTAATACATGTTGATGTTTTGTTCAACAATAAATGTGAATTATTGCTCATAGAAAAAAAAAAATTCCCTAAAAATAAGTCTTAGCTCGTCTTTAGGACAATAATTAATATAAGACACTGTCTTATTTTCGGGGAAACAGGGTAGCTAGACATTGGAAAAGTCAGAACCCTCCGTCTATGACAGAATTATTCACTCGCATTAAGGGTATGTTCACACGGGGTAATGTCGGCGCGCATTTCCCGTCGTATTTGCGCTTTAATATGAGCGAGATGCGCGCCGAAATTACGGTAATCCATTGTTCTCATAGAGAACGATGGATTACACCTCCTCTCCCCGCTTGTACAGTACGATCGTATTGTACGCGCGGGGAGATAAGTGACATTTCAATTACTTGCGCCGAATATGCGCCGCGAGTAATGACAGTCTATGGGGCATATCAGTGCGACTCCCAAACACCCGGCGTAACTGCGGGGTGTACTATACGCCCCGCAATTATGCCGTGTGAACATAGTCTTAAAGATATAAGAGAGATGGAATACCTCACAGCCCTCTTGAATGATAAACTGGAGGCCCTGGGACACTTACCTAATATCTCACCACCTATAATTCCTGTTAGTAAGGACACGGGGACCGGACGCTGGAAATCACCTAGTTGTTTCTTATTTTTTTCCCCCCTCCCCACCCTATGTCTCTGTCTTTGTTCGTCATATTTATGGGTTTATATTTTATTCTTCTTTTTCTTTTTGTTCTCCCATAGAGACAAAATGGGAGTCTATTGTTGTGTTAGGCTATGTTCACACGGGTTAACTGCGGGACGTAATTACGCCCCGCAGTTACGCCGTGTGGCCGGGGGCGGGGCGGGACCGGGGGAGCGAGCGGGGGGCCGGCACTTCGCCGACCCATAGACTATCATTGCTAGCGGCGCG
This sequence comes from Phyllomedusa bahiana, assembly GCA_025379985.1. NCBI lineage: Eukaryota > Metazoa > Chordata > Amphibia > Anura > Hylidae > Phyllomedusa > Phyllomedusa bahiana. The sequence goes on from JAODAL010012335.1 coordinate 5,111, forward strand.
TAAACGCCGCTAGAAAATGACCTGTCAATTATCTCCCCCCTCGGCGTATTCGCCGAGCAGGGAGAGGAGACGTAATCCATAGATCTCTATGAGAACTGTGGATTACTGTAATGACAGGGCCATTTTCAGCCCGTAATTTGCGCACTTCGGCGCGTAATTACGGACCGAATATACGGCCCATTTTAAGCCGTGTGAACATGGCCTTAAGGCGCATATTGATCGCTGATCATTGCTTTTGTGATGTTACTGTTCATGTCTACGTATTCCTGGATATCAGTTTTATTTCTGTGATGTCTTTATTAATAAAAACACAGTTGATCAAAAAAAAAAAAAAAGTGTTATAGGTGTGTCCATGAAATTCTTCAGAAAAAAAATTAGTACTTTTTTGATTATTTGTTCTATGGAGTCCAGTATGGGCCGTGTTTTCCTTCTGTTTATGGAGTTCCCAGTAAGGGAGCGTGTTCTCATTTGTTCAGGTTTCCAGTAAGAAGGCTGTGTTCTATTCTGTTCTTGGATTCCCAAGGGGAGCGCTGTGTCATCTGTTTATGGAGTTCCAGTAGGTGAAATGTGTTTCATTGTTTATGGAGTTCACGAAAATGGGCTGTGTCTCCATCTCTTATAGGATTCCCATCAGGAGTGCTGTGTTCTCATTGTTCTATGATTCCAGAAAGGGGAGCACGTGTTCTCATTTGTTCTATGGGAGTTCAGTCAGGGACGGTGTTCTCCTTCTGTTCTATGGGAGTTCGAAGGAGCACTGTGTTCTCTTCTGTTTATGGTCCGTACAGTGAGCATGTGTCTCCATCTGTTTTATGGAGTTTACATAAGGCTAGGGTGTCTCATTTGTTCTATGAGTTCAGTAGGGGCGCGTGTTTTTCCATTTTTATGGACGTTCAGTACGGGGATGAGTCATTCTGTTCTAGGGTTCCCAGTACAGGGGTGGTGTCTTTCCATTCTGTTTAAAAAAAAAGTTTCCCAGTTAAGGGGAGCGATGTGTTTTGCATTCCTTTCTATGGACATTCCAGTACCTGGGAGCGCTGTGTTCTCTCCTTTCTGTTCTATGGGAGTTCCCAGTACAGGTGAGCACTGTGTTCTCCATTCTGTTCTATGGGGTTTCCAGTACAGGCTAGCGCTGTGTTCTCCATTCTGTTCTATGGGAGTTTCCAGTACAGGGGAGCGCTGTGTTTTCCATTCTGTTCTATGGAAGTTCCCAGTACAGGGGAGCGATGAGTTCTTCATTATGTTCTATGGAAGTTCCCAGTACAGGGGAACGCTGTGTTTTCATTCTGTTCTATGGGAGTTCCCAGTACAGGGGAGCGCTGTGTTCTCCATTCTGTTCTATGGACGGTCCCAGTACAGGGGAGCGCTGTGTTCTTCATTCTGTTCTATGGGAGTTCCCAGTACAGGGGAGCGCTGTGTTCTCTCCATTCTGTTCTATGGGAGTTCCCAGTACAGGGGAACGCTTTGTTTTCCATTCTGTTCTATGGGAGTTTCCAGTACAGGGGAGCGCTGTGTTCTCCATTCTGTTCTATGGGAGTTCCCAGTACAGGGGAGCGCTGTGTTCTCCATTCTGTTCTATGGGAGTTCCCAGTACAGGTGAATACTGTGTTCTCAATTCTGTTCTATGGGAGTTCACATGAAAATGGGAACGCTGTGTTCTCCATCCTCTTCTATAGGACTTCCCAGTACAGGGGAGTGCTGTGTTCTCCATTTTGTTCTATGGGAGTTCCCAGAACAGGGGAGCACTGTGTTCTCCATTCTGTTCTATGGGAGTTCCCAGTACAGGGGAACGCTTTGTTTTCCATTCTGTTCTATGGGAGTTCCCAGTACAGGGGAGCACTGTGTTCTCCATTCTGTTCTATGGGAGTTCCCAGTACAGGTGAGCACTGTGTTCTCCATTCTGTTTTATGGGAGTTCACAGTACAGGCGAGCGCTGTGTTCTCCATTCTGTTCGATGGGAGTTTCCAGTACAGGGGAGCGCTGTGTTGTCCAGTCTGTTCTATGGACGTTCCCAGTACAGGGGAGCGATGAGTTCTCCATTCTGTTCTATGGGAGTTCCCAGTACAGGGGGCTGCTGTGTTCTTTCCATTCTGTTCTATGGGAGTTCCCAGTACAGGGGAGCGATGTGTTTTCCATTCTGTTCTATGGACATTCCCATTACAGGGGAGCGCTGTGTTCTCTACATTCTGTTATATGTGAGTTCTAAGTACAGGTGAGCTCTGTGTTCTCCATTCTGTTCTATGGGAGTTTCCAGTACAGGCTAGCGCTGTGTTCTCAATTCTGTTCTATGGGAGTTCACATGAAAAGGGGAGCGCTGTGTTTTCCATTCTGTTCTATGGAAGTTCCCAGTACAGGGGAGCGATGAGTTCTTCATTATGTTCTATGGAAGTTCCCAGTACAGGGGAACGCTGTGTTTTCCATTTTGCTCTATTGGAGTTCCCAGTACAGGGGAGCGCTGTGTTCTCCATTCTGTTCTATGGACGTTCCCAGTACAGGGGAGCGCTGTTTTCTTCATTATGTTCCATTGGAGTTCCCAGTACAGGGGAGTGCTGTGTTCTCCATTCTGTTCTATGTGAGTTCCCAGTACAGGGGAACGCTTTGTTTTCCATTCTGTTCTATGGGAATTTCCAGTACAGGGGAGCGCTGTGTTCTCCATTCTGTTCTATGGGAGTTCCCAGTACAGGGGAGTGCTGTGTTCTCCATTCTGTTCTATGGTAGTTCCCAGTACAGGGGAGCGCTGTTGTTTTCTTCATTCTGTTCTATGGGAGTTCCCAGTACAGGGGAGCGCTGTGTTCTCTCTATTCTGTTCTATGGGAGTTCCCAGTAAGGGGGAGGCTGTGTTCTCCATTCTGTTCTATGGGAGTTCCCAGTACAGGGGAGCGCTGTGTTCTCCATTCTTTTCTATGGGAGTTCCTAGTACAGGGGGCTGCTGTGTTCTCTCCATTCTGTTCTATGTGAGTTCCCAGTACAGGGGAGCGCTGTGTTCTCTCCTTATGTTCTATGTGAGTTCCCAGTACAGGGGAGCGCTGTGTTCTCCATTCTGTTCTATGGGAGTTCCCAGTACAAGGGAGCGCTGTGTTCTCTCCATTCTGTTCTATGGGAGTTCCCAGTACAGGGGAGCGCTGTGTTCTCTCCATTCTGTTCTATGGGAGTTCCCAGTACAGGGGAGCGCTCTGTTCTCCATTCTGTTTTATAGGAGTTCCCAGAGATGTGTTTGGCTGTACTCAAAACTCCCATAGAACAGAAGAGAAAGTAGTGTGCAAGCGCACGTAGCTCTCCATTCTGAGCAATACTTTCGCAGGCCCGTTCCAGAGATAGAGCCTATTTGGGCAAGGTGGTGCCTGCACCTATCAGACTTTGAGGGCACATGTTATTAATATGCCATCATAGTCTATGGTGGGAACATCCCTTTAATGGCGTAACGGTTATTCTGGTAAAAAACAAGTGCAATACAGATACAATGGCAGCTATTCTCTTTATAAACATGATAAACAATGTTCTTTTTAGGAAATTGAGACAGCCATCCATCAGCTGGAGCAGGGAACAGCTATAAAAATGGCTCTGGCATGTTACAGGGACAGAACATTGATGCATGCAATACTTCATATCACCTGTGGAGGCGCTGCAGGAAAATACTATAATTAATAACCAATTATTGCAATGATCACCTTACCGCTTAGGTTTCATCCACTTTAGGAAGTAATGGCAGGAAATACGAGGATGTAATCCAACTGCCAGTACCCCCATGAATACTCAAAATGAGGGATCCTTTCCAGGTATTTTTTGCAGAGGAATGCAACGCTGCTCCATTTACTTGTATAGGAAATACCTCTTTTAATGTTCTAATCCACGTTGGACAATTTCTATTTGTTAGGGTCCCCTAACAATAAGCTGATCACAAAGCATATTCCTACTTGGACCCCCGAAAAATCAGCTGTGATCTGTGGGAAAGTCTGGAAGTAAGTGTTCCATTTCTCTGCACTGCCACCGCAGGGGAAAAAAAGCATTACACAGAGCCTATTTGTATGAGTGGGTAGTCTATGTAATGCAGGACAGGACAGGTCCTCCAGAGCAAGAGACCATTCATATCAATGGGTTATCTATGTAATGCAGGACAGGACAGGTCCTCCAGAGCAAGAGACCATTCATATCACTGGGTTATCTATGTAATGCAGGACAGGACAGGTCCTCCAGAGATAGAGACCATTCATATCAATGGGTTGTCTATGTAATACAGGACAGGACAGGTCCTCCAGAGCAAGAGACCATTCATATCAATGGGTTGTCTATGTAATGCAGGACAGGACAGGACCTCCACAGAGAGAGCATTCATATCAATGGGTTGTCTATGTAATACAGGACATGACAGGTCCTCCAGAGATAGAGACCATTCATATCAATGTGTTATCTATGTAATACAGGACATGACAGGTCCTCCAGAGATAGAGACCATTCATATCAATGTGTTGTCTATGTAATACAGGACAGGACAGGTCCTCCAGAGAGAGACCATTCATATCAATGGGTTATCTATGTAATGCAGGACAGGACAGGTCCTCCACAGAGAGACCATTCGTATCAATGGGTTGTCTATGTAATACAGGACAGGACAGGTCCTCCAGAGATAGAGACCATTCATATCAATGGGTTGTCTATGTAATTCAGGACAGGACAGGTCCTCCAGAGATAGAGACCATTCATATCATTGGGTTTTCTATGTAATGCAGGACAGGACAGGTCCTCCAGAGCAAGAGACCATTCATATCAATGGGTTATCTATGTAATGCAGGACAGGACAGGTCCTCCACAGAGAGAGACCATTCATATCAATGGGTTGTCTATGTAATGCAGGACAGGACAGGTCCTCCAGAGAGACCATTCATATCAATGGGTTGTCTATGTAATCAGGACAGGACAGGTCCTCCAGAGAGACCATTAATATCAATGGGTTATCTATGTAATGCAGGACAGGACAGGTCCTCCACAGAGAGACCATTCGTATCAATGGGTTGTCTATGTAATGCAGGACAGGACAGGTCCTCCAGAGATAGAGACCATTCATATCAATGGGTTGTCTATGTAATGCAGGACAGGACAGGTCCTCCAGAGCGAGAGACCATTCATATCAATGGGTTGTCTATGTAATGCAGGACAGGACAGGTCCTCCAGAGCAAGAGACCATTCATATCACTGGGTTATCTATGTAATGCAGGACAGGACAGGTCTTCCAGAGATAGAGCCCATTCGTATCAATGGGCTATCTATGTAATGCAGGACAGGACAGGTCTTCCAGAGATAGAGCCCATTCGTATCAATGGGCTGTCTATGTAATGCAGGACAGGACAGGTCCCCCAGAGCAAGAGTCATTCGTATATATCAAATTGCTATAATGCAGGCAGGACAGGCCCCTCCACAGAGAGCCCCATTCTATAAAAGGGGGTTTTTTATGAAATTTGCAGGCCCGGGACGGTCCTCCAAATAGAGGACCTTTCATATCGGTTTCTATTAATGCGGGACAGGCAGGTCCTCCACAGAGAGCCTTCTACAAGGGTTTTTTCTATGAAATAAGGACAGGAAAGGGTCCCCCAGAGGAGACCATTCATATCAATGGGTTATCTATGTAATGCGGGAGGGGAAAGGGCCCCTCCAGAGAGACCATTATACCCGGGGGTTTTATCTATGTAAAAAGGCAGGACAGGTCCCCGGCAAAGTCATTTGATATAAAAATTTGCTACACAAAAGAAGTGAAACACTTTTGTCCATTCTTCTTAAAAAATAGGCTTGTATTCAAATTTATCAATAGACATTTAGACACTTCAATAGCACAGAAGCCACATATTAGACCAGTCCACAACTAAAGTCCAATTCAATGTTTCATACAATGTTGGCAAAAGTGCTCTGTTTATGCATGAAAAACATCTTTCTACTTGCAGCAAATTCACAGCGTTCTTAGTATAGATACCACATCTATCAAGATCACAGCATTAACTTATGAGCAGTAAAAAGAAGAAATACTCATCGGAATGGTGTCCAGAAAGAAAAATGACAGAGCAAGAGACCATTCAGAACATTGGGTTGTCTATGTAATGCAGGACAGGACAGGCCTCCAGAGGAAGAGATAACTCATATCAATGGGTTATCTATGTAATGCTGGACAGGACAGGTCCTCCAGAGAGAGACCATTAATATCAATGGGTTGTCTATGTAATGCCGAACAGGACAGGTCCTCCAGAGAGAGACCATTAATATCAATGGGTTGTCTATGTAATGCAGAACAGGACAGGACCTCCGGAGCAAGACACCATTCATATCAATGAACTGTCTATGTAATGCAGAACAGGACAGGTCCTCCAGAGAAGAACCATTAATATCAATGGGTTATCTATGTAATTCAGACAGGACTGGACCTCCGGAGCAAGACACCATTCCTATCAATGAACTGTCTATGTAATGCAGCAATGGACAGGTCCTCCAGAGCGAGAGACCATTCATATCAATGGGTTGTCTATGTAATGCAGAACAGGACAAGTCCTCCAGACAGAGACCATTAATATCAATGGGTTGTCTATGTAATGCAGAACAGGACAGGACCTCCAGAGAGAGACCATTCATACCAATGGGTTGTCTATGTAATGCAGAACAGGACAGGTCCTCCAGAGCGAGAGACCATTCATATCAATGGGTTGTCTATGTAATGCAGAAAAGGGACAGGTCCTTCCAGCGCAAGAGACCATTCATATCAATGGTTATCTATGGTAATGCAGACAGGAACAGGTCCTCCGAGAGAGCCCATTCATATCAATGGGTTGTCTATGTAATGCAGGACAGGACAGGTTCTCCAAACCAAGAGACACTCTTTGTAGCCACTCTCCACTCTGATGAAGGGATGAGGATCCTAAACATAGACCAGTAATTACTATTCTATCTATCTCATATCTATCTATCTATCCATATCATCCAATCTATCTATCTATCCATAAATCTACCATATATATCATCTATCTTATATCTATCTCACACTATCTCCACAATCCTATCATCTCAATTTATCTATTATCTAATCTACCATATCTATCTAATCATACTATTACTATCTCATCCATTCTATCTAATATTATCTATATCTAACCATATCTATCTATCTAACTATCTATCTATCTATCTCATATCTATCTATCTATCTATTATCTCATATTCTATCTATCAATTCATCTTCTATCATATCATATCTTATCTACTATCTATCTATCTAAATCTATCTCAATCATCTATCTATCTATTTCATAATCTACCCATATCTTTATTCCATATCTATCTCATATCTATCTATCTATCTATCTATCTCTCATCTATCTATCTATCTCCTATCTATCTATCTCATATCTATCCATCCATCCATCTATCTATCTCATATCTATCTATCTCATATCTATCTATCTCATATCTATCTATCTCATATCTATCTCATATCTATCTCATATCTATCTATCTATCTATCTATCTCATATCTATCTATCTATCTATCTATCTATCTATCTCATATCTATCTATCTCATATCTATCTCATATATATCTATGTCATATCTATCTCATATCTATCTATCTATCTATCTCATATCTATCTATCTATCCATATCTATCTATCCCTATCTTATCCTATCTATCTATCATATCTATCTATCTCCATTCTATCTATCTATCTATCTATCTATCTATCTTCCAATTCTATCTATCTATCTATCTATCATCATATTCTATCTATCTATCTATCTCATATCTATCTCATATCTATCTATCTCCCTCTATCTATCTATCTCCCTCTATCTATCTATCTCCCTCTATCTATCTATCTCCCTCTATCTATCTCATATCTATCTATCCCATATCTATCTATCCCATATCTATCTATCTCATATCTATCTATCTCATATCTATCTATCTCCCTCTATCTATCTATCTCATATCTATCTATCTCATATCTATCCTATTCTATTCTATCCTACTCTATTGACTCGATCTAGTTACGTTGTCTATACTGGAGAACACTATGAAATATAAAATTCTGATTAGCTATTTCATAGATAGTAGGGAAGTGTTTTATTGAGGCTTTCCATTCAGCAACTTGGGAAAGCTGGGTGAGAAGTAATCTGGTTGTCATCTTGGTGGTTGTCACCCAGGTGTCCCAGGCTCCTGAATGGCAATATTCAATAGTATACTTGTCAATGCTGTGAGCATGAAGATGTGCTATACAAGGATACTTGGCAGCAGCGTATATAAGGGGAGGCATGCTATAGTAAATTGGTGCCATGGTGATGTGTGCAGATATATTGCAGGGCTGGACAGTCCCTAAACCTGGGGTTGATTGATCATGCTGGGGCCAGATTGGGGCACGAAGGACCAGTTTACACCGTGGCTCCATTTGCAGCCATAGAGATCAGTAATGTATTGTTCCAAGCCATGCTGTGGCCGGGAAAGCATGTCACTGACAGGGTGATGTGAAATGTGCCATGTACCTGCAGAACACAGACTGTCTGCGGAGGGAGCGATTCTAGAGTTGGGTAACACAGCACACGGTCTTCTAAGGCCAAATAGCACACACACGACAAATAACTGCAGATACAGCTCAGTGCCAGTGGGTGCCACAGCTACTTTGCATCATAATGATGCCCACTATTACCTAGGGCAGGGGTGTCCAACTTATTTTTACCCATAGCCACATCAGCATTATGGTTGCCCTCAAAAGGCCATTGGAGGGTGGATAGGGTGCTTGGGTCATGCAGTTAGAGTTGTGCCGCCACCGGTGGGTTGCTGAACAGAACAGTGTGGAGGTGCACCCCAGAGCTCCAAATCCAAGATGGCATCTGCTCCCTGTGCTGGTGCCACCGCCTCTACCAAGCACTGGTTGCATCCTCCAGGCAAAATGGAGAGCCGTTCCTTCTGGGCCCAGACCTCGTACATCCCTACTTGCTGTGTCCAGCCTCTCACGGGCCCTAGAAAATGATGTCATACAGGCTGTGGGCCTCAAGATTAACTTATAGTATAGGTGATATTAGTGGTACTATAGTCATGGACCCAGCCTAATAAGCCCAAATAAATGGGGGCTGCACTTGTCTGTAACCTGGCATCTACATCTTGATAGTCTCCATATAGGGTCCACAGTTACAAGGAGGGGTATGGTATGGAGACCAGTTGCTGGCATAGGGAGTCTTACAGGCAATGCTCCTTGGGAAAGGATTTGCAAATTAGCTTTCCTGTAGAAGGGAGATATCTTAAAATAAGCTAAAGGGAAGAGAGCTAGGACTTCAACGACACCTAGTTGAGGTGGCATTACTTAACGTCACATCCAATCCTCTAAAGAGTCTAGGAACATGACTAGGAGTTTAAAGCCAAGCCAGCTACTGATCTGCATTTACATTTTAGTGGAAAATGTATGGCTTGTAGTCTCCACACAACTTCACAGTGCCTTTCCCTAATGAGGAACATTACCCCTTTTAGATTCTAGAAGGAAGAAAACTCCAAGAGATAGACACAGTTTTCTTCCTTATTGAGGAGAAATTTCCACATTTGTATTCAATGCATGTTCAGACATGGAGTTCACTACTTTTACAGGCCCTACTTAAAGGGAACCTGTCATATAGATTATGCCCCCCTTGCTGAGGACAGCACAAGCCAGTGTTAGACCTGCTGTTTCCAGCACTGTGTCCCTTATTCTGTAAGATGCTGGAGTTTTAGAGCATTTACCCCTCAAATCTTATTCATGAGCAGGTGTTAGCCCCGCCCACCCGACAGTTATTCACCTGGTTCTACCTGTTCAAAGTAATAGGTTTATCAGTTGAGGTGGGCGTGGCTATCCTCAGATGGGCGGGGTTTGAAAAAACGGACTCTTTGAATGACTCTTTTGTGGCTGAAAACTGCAGATTTGAGCATTAAATACACGAAAACTCCAGCATCTTACAGAATAAGGGACAAAGCGCTGGAAACAGCAGGTCTGACACTAGCGCGTGCTGTCCACAGCAAGGGGGGGCATAATCTATGTGACAGGTTCTCTTTAAAAGGGTATCTCACCATGCTGTTTCAAAAAGTCTGCTCTTCATAGTCATCTTCAGGGTCCTACTTTCTGGTCAGGCTTTGGGTGATTCTACAACTTCAGGCTCCCACTTCCCGCTCAGGCTGTGGGCATTTCTACAGCTTTAGGCTCCACCTTCTTGTTAAGGCTGTGGATAGTTCTACAGCTTCAGGCTCCCACTTCCTGTTCAGGCTGTGGGTGGTTCTGCAGCTTCAGTCTCCCACCCTGTTCAGACTGTGGGTGGTTCTACAGCTTCAGACTCCCGCTTTCTGTTCAGTCTGTGGACGATTCTACAGCTTCAGACTCCCACTTTCTGTTCAGGCTGTGGGCGGTTCTACAGCTTTAGGTTCCTACTTCCTGTTCAGGTTGTGAGCAGTTCTACAGCTTCAGGCTCCCACCCTTCCTAGATTTATTAGCCGCTGTGAGGGGCAGTTCTACAGCTTCAGGCTCCCTCTTCCTGTTCAAGCTGCGGGTAGTTCTACAGCAGTGACTGACACTTAAGTTCTCTTATTCCTAGCTGAACCTGTTACAGGGACATTGGTGATGGAAGGGTTTTAACAGCAGGCAGAAGGCTACAGAGCTTTAAAGGGTTGAAGCATAAACAAGCTCCTGTGCTGCTGAAGAGACACAGCAGGGAGCAGTGTTGGACTTAGGTGCCTAAGGCCTACAGGTGGTGTTTACTCTAGAGGCCCACCAGTTGAGCTGTTTCTGGGCCCACCGGTGGAGTTTATTTTAGGGGCCCACCCTACAGCTACTGTAAATGACTGTACATGCCTCCTATACTCTGCCTCCTGCTTTTTACCTCAATTTCTATACTTTTTTGCATTTCTGAGGATGTAGCTAAAAAACAACTCCAGGTCTGCCATGCTCAGGGGCCCACTGGCGGTTTCACCTATTTCCCTCTGGGCCAGTCCGAGCCTAGAAGGGAGTAACATCACCATCCCGGCCACTGCTAGAGCAGAGAGAGGTGGGCGGTAATCTAGGGAAGCTTGTGTACACAAGCAGGAGATAAGAACCGCTCTAGCTCTGAAATGAAGCAAAATCAGAGCAGTAATGTATTTGGCACTAGTCTCTATTTACCTTTGCCGGCATGCTTACAGCTAATTAATGTGTTGAGAGGACCCCTTTAATTCTCCAACCCCCTTTCCTAGAACCCCAACAAGGTATGGGCCTGAAAAAATTTATGAAGGTCACATATTGTAGTAATATTTTATTCTACTGTGAATGTGAAATACAATAGAACCCCCCACCTTCCCTCCATCTAACACTGTTCCTTCATAGCCACCAAATCTACATTATGGGGTAGAACCAGTGAGGTGTTCTTCAGTCCTGTGGGTTCAGGGTGCTGTGTAGGGAGGAATGTATGACTATATATCATAGCACATGAATCTTCCTGCTATTGCTATAGGTGGATACTGACGATGTCATCACCAGAGACGAACAGATCTACCTGCTGTCACAAGCAATGCGTCACTGTCAGACTGAGATCGCAGCTCACAAGTCCAAATGGAAGCAGCAGCCTTCAAATGGTAACTAATGCTATATATGGTGGTGTCTGGTCCAAAAAATATCAAATAAGCACCCTCAGACAGGAGGAGTCACGATTTCTTCAGCAGCCGTATTGGCCCTGGTGGTCTGGAGGGCCAAGCCACCAGTGGGAGGTTCCCTTACCATCTTGTTCTGTCTAAATATCAAGGTACCTGCTTAAATAGACAAGGGGACATTCCCTTCGGCTGGAGAAAAAAGGATTCAATCTCCAGAGGAGAAAAGCGTTCTTCACTGTAAGAACTGAAACCACAAAAAAATGGGACATAAATTACCAAGGAAAACTACAAAGCTACACTTACTGCTCAATGGCTGAAAGATATACTGAGTCCCATCAGCAGGCATCTCTGGCCCAAATGCTGCATGGGAAAGATAGGCAGGTGCCGGATATTAATGAGCCAATGCTCTAGGTATTAATTCACACCAGCATGCAGAAAGCCACAGTATAACACATAGGGAGAATGCCATAGATAAGGCGATGCAAAGGGTAACGCCATTCATACAGGAACACCATGCTGAGTTACAGCCTATAGCGCCCATAATATTCAAATGGGAAGGCTTCCCAACACTTAGAAGGTGTCCTGCACAAAATACTTGTACCCTAGGCTCCCCAGTGTTTTAGGGCAAAAAAATATATAATAACATGCTGGAAAAATATGAGGTATTAGTTGATACGGTAGCTACAGTATGCAAGCTTGCAAGCCCCGGCAAGGTTCCTCATTTCTTGCAAGTCCCTACACTATTAAAAATAAAACCAGCATTTGGGCCAGAGATACCTGCTGATGGGACTCAGTATATCTTTCAGTCATTGAGCAGTAAGTATAGCTTTGTAGTTTTCCTTGGTAATTTATGTCCCATTTTTTTGTGGTTTTTTTGTGGTTTATTTTTAATAGTGTAGGGACTTGCAAGAAATGAGGAGCCTTGCCGGGGCTTGCAAGCTTGCATACTGTAGCTACCGTATCAACTAATACCTCATATTTTTCCAGCATGTTATTATATATTTTTTTGCCCTAAAACACTTGGGAGCTTAGGGTACAAGTATTTTGTGCAGGACACTTTCTAAGTGTTGGGAAGCCTTCCCATTTGAATATTATGGGCGCTATAGGGCTGTAACCAAAGGTGTTCCGTATGAATGGCTTACCCTTTGCATCCCAATCTATGCAACTCCCATTGTATACTGGGCTTTCTGCATGCTGGGAATAGTACCTAAGCATTTGCCTTTAATATCCGCACCTGCCTATCTTTCCCATGCATTTTTGGGGCCAGAGATGCCTGCTGATGGGACCAGTATATCTTTCACCCATTACATAATGTAGCTTTTATTTTTCCTCACTGTAAAACTGAAATTTGTGGAATAGCGCCTGAGAGTGGTCACAGCAAACAGTAAATTTTTCAAGAAAGGCTTAGTAGTTCCCTGGAACTAAAAATATTAATACGTATATAGCTATATAAATTCTGGACCCTTGTCTGGTGGCGCTCTGGGGTAGAGAGGGGGTCTTCCCGGGCAGATGGTTCTTGCCTTGTGGGTTTCAGGGCATTCACCGGGGGGGAGGCTGGCTTAAACTTGTCTCTCTCCCCACCCACATTTCCCCACCCTTGGTTGAACTCGATGGATATGGTTTTTCAACTGTACAAACTGTAACTATGTAACCCAATGAATCTACTATTGTACACATTTTTAGTAGGGGAGGACTTAAATACACATGGTGTGTTTTTGACTTGTTACCATTGAGACACATAACTCTGCACCTGGGCTGTAGACATGAAACAATAGGAGAGTTTCTATCAAGATTTGTTTCTTTTAGATGCAAGGGAGCAGCATGTATTATTAGTTGTTAACGGGTTTGTCCAGAGAACAAAAAAAAAAAAAATTAAAATGATTTGTCTGGTTTTTCACCAACTCCTTTTGGATGTTATAAGGGTTTTGTCTCACCCATCGTTCACCCACCTCATCCTTTTTTCCTCATTTCGTTTTTTGAATGTACTGGCTTTATTTGGGCTTCACGCCTCAGTAAACTGCTGAGTAACTAGGTCGTCTATAGCAACCATGCGGGCAGCCTACACAAGATCTAAAGTTGTAGCTATAGTGACCAGCGCTGGGAGCCTATCAGGAGAATCGAACAGGGCTGTCTATAGCACCCAGGGGGATTCGCCCATACAAGAGGGGTTTTTCTAAAATAGGTAGGAAATGTTTTAAAGGACATATATTGCAAAGTGACTTGTTTATGCAAGATCTTGAACATAAAAAGCAGCGATCCTTGTAGTGAGACAACCCCTTTAATCCAAATTTGTGCTTTACCTGTGTTGTGTGTAGCCTCCCTTCTCTGCAGCCAAGTAACAACATTTCCTGTTTGAAAGCTGTATCCCTTTGTCAAGTAAAACTACAACCCCCAGGATCCTTTTCTGTGCTTTGTCTATTTTTCCCCTCCCCTCCCCCTTTTTACCTATCCCAAAACAAATTTCGGGAAGCGGATCAAAGGGATGAGGCTTCAAAACCTGCCCTGAATAAAGCCACACCCCTTTGGTCACCTGAAATCCTGGGCTGGACGCAAAGCTATTTCCCGTGTGTGGAGACACAAAACTACTGAGCTTCCTGCAAAATAACGATGTGACCCAAAAAAGACCGCAAGCAATTTAATAAGTGTATGTTACAAAAGTGTCTAAGTTTAGAAAAATAAATTAAGAAAATATTTTTTTCATTGGAAAAACCCTTTAATGGACCCTACCTTTTAAGGGGTTAATTAAAAAATCCAATTTGGGAAAAACATTCCCGTTAGATTTTAAATTGTCTTTTGCTTCTAGAATCCGTTTGCCCTCCACTGGGGGTGGATAATAGTTGGCCCCAAAGGGCCCAAAACCACTGTAACTGTTCCCGTCCAGACACATCTACGATTTAGCACCAAGGTAATTATATTTACTAGATCAGGCATTCCAAAATGCGGGCCCCAGCTGTTGGGGAAAATACAACTCCCCATTCCCACTGTTAAGATTAATAAATGCATTGGGATTGTAGTTTTTCCAAAACTGGGGGGCCGGTTAAAGATGCCTGACCTAAGCCTGTAACTTTTCCACTGGGAATAAAGTAAAATTTTTCTAGAAAAAAAAAAATTTTAAAAAAAAATTTTAGGAAATAAATAAAAAATATAAAAAAATTATATATATATATAATATTAAAAAAAAAATGCTGGCCAAATTAGAACAGAAAAAGAAGGCAAAATTTTGGGCCAATGCCTTGGGCCACACCAGTTTGGGCTAACAAACTAGCTACCCCAATAAAAATCCTGCTCGGTCAACACAGCCTATTTTTTTACTGAGGGAAACCAAAAATGAAAAGTGTCCGATGTAATATAGCTAGATTTACTATTTTGCCATAGGCAAACTTAAACTCTTATCAGTTCTCTATCTATAAAACACTAAAACGTAACTTTTATTATGTATAACTCAACCTCTATACACACTATTTAAAAACCTGATTTCTAACCTCACCATTTAACCCTTTCTACTTCTGAAGGAAGGAATAGCTCCTTTTCCATTATCAAGTCTGGTGGAACCCCACCTACCAACAGGAAAGCCTTATATATACAGCAATTTACTAGCTCCAGTAAGGGATCCCAAGCCTCCTATCGTCCCTAATCTAATGGACACAAGACAAATAAGGCTCCCTTTTGACACCCTCTGCAGCGGGTGGCACTTGTAGACAGAGGTGAGAAATCACAATTTAAAACGTCATGCCTGACCTCCCCGACATGTTTCACCAGCTCAACATGTTCTATATTCCCTGGGAACGACATCAGATTCCCGCAGCCCTAATGTACTGGGCCACCGGGAATAATAAAATCCGACCGCGGTCCAGCAAAGTGAAGATGCCGTCGGATTTTGGACAACTTTTTCACTTTGCTGTGTGGTCCTAGCCTTAAAGATTTGGCTACAGATAAATGTTACTCCGCTTATTCATTACAGCCGGGCCAGGACAATGGGTATCAGAGAGAGGCGACTGCATAGGATGCCACCTCATGCTTTTCAAGACAGTATAGAGCAGGATCATTGACTGAGCCCGCTCCATACACGGCTGTTAGTTACATTCTATAAAAACAAGACCTCCCAAAAAAGATGGTGCAATTGTGTTTTTTTTAACAATTTCCATCAATTGGGGAGGGTGCAGCAGCAGACAACGTGCACCAGGTCAGAGCCATTTGTATTTTATGTGTATGAGAGGGAGTTCACATTTCTTATATTTGCCTAGGGCACCCAAATGTCTTGCTCTAAGCCTTGTGCTTAGCATTTCTGCTGGGTCCCCATGAACATTCCTACTGGGACTCAAGAAGACTTAGCCTTTCAGCTTGGTCCTCATGAGTATTCCTACCAGGTCCCAGAGGTGCTTAGCACTTCTTCTGGGTCCCCATTAGTATTTTTACCAGGACCCAGGGTGCTTAGTATTTCTGTAGTATCCCCATGAGCTTTTCTGCCATCTTTTCCATTGGGCACACTAGGCAGTTGCTCGGGGGCCCGACAAGTATAGAGGCCCAAGATGGTCTGTTTGTCCCAGGAATACAAGAAACATACCCTGGACCCTTTGGTTGGCTCTGCTTATTTGTTTGTGTGATTTTAAGATGTGCA
Organism: Phyllomedusa bahiana; assembly: GCA_025379985.1. Taxonomy (NCBI): domain Eukaryota; kingdom Metazoa; phylum Chordata; class Amphibia; order Anura; family Hylidae; genus Phyllomedusa; species Phyllomedusa bahiana. Next base: position 21,336 of record JAODAL010012335.1, read on the forward strand.
AATAGTTAAAAACCATGGTGGAGAAGGGAGCCAACGGCTCCCTGTCCTGCCAATTAGTCTTCTAGGCTGCAGACTGCTGGTGTCCAGACATAAGTAGCGTGATAATATGGGTGTGCTTGGGGTTGGCTAGAGGCATTGGCTAGTGTGATGTCATGTATTTGGGCGGGGGCCCAGGGGCCCATAATGCTGAAAAGACGGCTCTGCTGAGACCAAGGGGTGCTAAGTATTTGTGCTGAGTCCCTACAGCATTTCTTCTGGGACCTGGGGGTGCTTAGTATCTCTGCCGGGTCTGCATGAAAATTCCTGCTGGAACTCGGGTGTGATTATCAGGTGCGGGCAGAGGTAGGTGACTGCCTACGGTGCTACTTCATGCCTGTCTGGAATGGAGAGCAGGGAGCTCTGAGCTAAGCCCGCTCCATATACAGCAGGTGCCGGCTGGTAGTTACGCTGTATATAAACACAATCTTTGAAAAAGGATAGCATAATTGAGTTTTTTCCCTATTCCGTGTAGCTGGGAGGGCACTGTACACCTGGTCAGAGTCAGGCATTTGAATTGTACATAAGTGGTGGTGGGGCGCGATTTGCCGAGTGCACCAACAATGTCTCGTCCGAGCCCTTTATTGCAGCAGGTGAAGATCTGTCTGAATCTTATGGACTCCTTGTTGACATTTTACTTCCATTGATAGGATTTGCCCATCGAAGATGTGGACCAATGGGCCTGTGGCTTCAAGTTCCAGGTGCGAACAGGACCTGGGCCAATTACAGTGAGTGCGTCACTTTGGTGAGCCCAGGGAGAAAGATCCAGGAAAAGGTACAGAACAGGTCCTCGGATTCTAAACTAGATCTGTGTCTCCAACCTGTGATTTCCAGCTTTGGGTAAATTGATGGGGCTGGATGGGGCAGTACCTAACAGCTGGTGCCATAGGCTGGAGATCTAGATCCACTCTTGCATGCTAGGTCTACAGATTCAGAATATGGATATTATTTGGGATTTCTTTCTTCCTACAGGAAGTCTTTGAACGACTGCGACTGATTTACACCGTGGGATATTCTATATCTTTGGCAACACTCCTTATTGCTCTCTGCATCTTATGTTACTTCAAGTAAGTTCCTAAATTGTACAATAAGGATCACTAAGCCTCCTCCAATGTAGCACATTATAGCATCAGTTATAATGATGTTGTGGCCTGTGATTGGCTCCACCTGTCACGTGAACAATGAATGTTCACAGCTACAGCCGGGATGTAAAAGATGGCCGCCCTGACTTAACAGGAGGTAAGTATGATCCTATTCTTCTATTTTAATCATGCCTCGACAGACAAATTCTTTTTTTCAACTTTCGGAACACCCCCTTTAACATGCTGATCCCATGTATGAAGGATGCCACTGAGTTATGACGTATGGATCTGACGAACAATGTGAGCCTCACTCTCCCATCTGTAATAGTTTGGCCAAGGACACAACTAAGCTCTTCTCCAATCAGCGGGGTCATTTCATAATATGTCCACAATAAGATAAAGTCTGGTTATATCCACTTTAATTGTAACGCTAAGCTTTGATAATCAAGGATATTGTCAAAGTCTCCATCATGACCAAAGTTTAGTCATCCATAATTGACTCACCTTATTGTGACACCAAGGAAGGTCATTTGGAGCCAACTTGCGAACCATTCACCAGATATCCTATGAAGCCCCTAATATGCAAAGATTACTTGAAAGTGGCATAAGGCCTGTATAGATAGAGGGTAGCCCTTGATTTCCTTTGGTGGGTCCAAAGGGCGTTATTCAGTCCGACACTGAATAACATGTTCCATAGGGTGACACATCTCAGGAATATAGAGGCCCATCACAGGTGTCCGCAGTTTTGTCACTATTGACCTGATATTTTGGGATATTTGGGATATTTTTTGGTACCATTTGACTTTATAGGCACCACTTTAGGTATTAGTGTTTATTAGGGACAGTTTCCCGGGCGGGGTCGTCCTTTTTGGGACGGTTAGGCTAGGTTCACACGGCTTAACTGCGGGACGTAATTACGTCCCGCAATTACGCCGTGTGGCCGGGGGCGGGGCGGGAGCGGGGAGGAGACGGGGGGGCCGGCACTTCGCCGGCCCATAGACATTCATTACTAGCGGCATATAAGCCGCTAGAAAGTGACATGTCAATTATCTCCCCGCCCGGCGGATTCGCCGAGCAGGGAGAGGAGACGTAATCCATAGTTCTCTATAAGAACTGTGGATTACCGTAATGAATGGTCCGTTTTCAGCCCATAATTTGCGCACTTCGGCGCGTAATTACGGACCGAAATACGGCCCATTTTAAGCCGTGTGTGAACATGGCCTTACTCTGCTATTCACCTTACAGGTTGTTTATATAGGTCAAGTAGGGCTTAACAGGGATTTCCCTAGGTTTTGCCAGTATTGGCTGCATATTTTTGTGCGTTTGTGAGGATTTTTCTGACATTTTTTAATCTATTTATTAAAAGTTATGTTTTAGTCATACACCCTTTTTGGTTTGTCTATTCTTAGGATTGGTGTAGTTTTGGGGTCTCTATTAGATGTTATTTGTCCCTTATTTGTATGTTTTTCAGTGTTGACCTGAGACTCATCAAACCAACCAGAAGTGAAGCTGTTTCATGCTTTGCAGTTACAATTAGAGAGTCCAATATGTCTAAAACACAGCGACCGCACTTTTATATAAGTGTTTATATGTGAACTGTGTTCAAATTGTTGCCTCCACTCATGCAGGCGGCTCCACTGTACCCGAAATTACATCCATATCCACCTCTTCACATCTTTCATTTGCCGGGCTGGAAGCATATTTCTTAAAGATGCTGTACTGTATTCCAGAGAAGATGAAGGGATACCGGAGGATGAAGCAGGAGTAATTGGGACTACACGGGTAACGGAGTTCCACTGGGTGAGTCTTGCAGGCACCGCGTTATGCCAGATCCTTAGAAGATGTTAATTCTCTTAGGAGACTGAGTGGTAGGAGCAGTTGCTCACCTAAAAAAGGGCAGTATAGTGGCTCAGTGGTTAGCACAGTGGTTCATTGATTAGAACAAGGCAGCACTTTGGCTCAGTGGTTAGCACAGTGCAGCACGGTGGCTCAATGGTTAGCACAGTGCAGCACGGTGGCTCAATGGTTAACACAGTGCAGCACGGTGGCTTAGTGGTTAACACAGTGCAGCACGGTGGCTCAGTGGTTAGCACAGTGCAGCACGGTGGCTCAGTGGTTAGCACAGTGCAGCACGGTGGCTCAGTGGTTAGCACAGTGCAGCACGGTGGCTCAGTGGTTAGCACAGTGCAACATGATGGCTCACTGGTTAGCACAGTGCAACATGGTGGCTCACTGGTTAGCACTATTGCCTCGTAGCACTGAGGTCCTGAGTTCGTAGACAACTTCTGCAAGGAGTGTGTCTGTTCTCGGTCAGTGTGCTTGGGGTTCCTCTGGGGGCTTTTGTTTCACCCGCGCGTCAAGAACATGAAGATAAATTAATCTGGAATTTAGGCTATGAGACCTAATGGGGACCAGGACCAATGTGAATAATGACAAATCTAAGGCGCTACATAAGTGAATAAGAAAGACCAAAAATAATTTTTCTTAGAGGGGTTTTCTGCCGAACCAAAAAAAAATCTTAGATTGCTGGCCTGAGTCTTCAGTCATCTCCCTATGATGTTTTCTGCATTAATGTTCTTGTGCTGTATGTTGCCTCCCTTCCCTGCAGCTGAGCAGCAGCATATCCAGTTTGAAAGTTGTTTCCTTGGAAAACTACAAGCCCCAGCATCCTTTGCTGCGATTTGTCTATCTTTTCCCCACCCAACCTCATACTCTGTGCACGCCCCTGTTTTCTCCCTCACCTTGCAAGCCTTGAGAGGAACCACAGGGATGTGGCTTTAAAGGCTTGCCTGAAAAAGAAAAAAACACAACCTTTTGGCAGGGCCGTCTTAACAGGATTATGGGCCTCTGGGTAGAGCAATGCATTTGGCCCTGCCGAAATACATGACATCACATCAGACCATGCCTCTGGCCATACCCAAACACAACAACACATCCCCCAAGCGCACCCATATCATCATGCCACCTACATCAGGACATCCTTCTGATGTCATATAGGCAGCCTGCAGCCTACAAGACTTAACTGGCAGGGTCGGGCATGGATGGCTCCCTGCTCCACCACGGTTTTCAACTCTTTGCATGTCCTAAGAAGACACAAACAGTTAAATAAGCAGCGCTGACCCAGGGATCCAGGGCGTATGCTCTAGATTCCTGGGACATACATTTGCCACCTAAGGCCCCTATGCTTGTGGAAACTCCAAGTAACTGCCTAGTGTGCCCAATGGATTAGAAAGCCTTGTCCATTCGTCGCCTGATCTCCTGGGCTCCACTCAGAGCTATTTCCTGTAAGTCCAAACACAGAACTACTAAATTTCCGGTCATCCAGCTGAGGTAGAAAGCCTGAAAATGTAATAAATGTACTATGCAAAGGTGCCAAGAGAGATGTTATTTAGAAAATATTCTTATCCACTGGACAACCATTTAACAACCTCATAATCTGTATGAGAATATGTTGCCTTGACTCACATTGACTCTTCATCTGTCATAGGCTGGATGTAAAGTGGCCGTCACCTTGTTTCTTTATTTCCTGGCCACTAATCACTATTGGATCCTGGTAGAAGGCCTCTACCTGCACAGTCTCATCTTCATGGCGTACTTGTCTGACCGCAGCTACTTCTGGGCGCTGACCATCATTGGTTGGGGTAAGGTTGCCTGATGGATTCTTCCAATTAGATTTAAGCCCGATGGGTGAGACTTTCTTGTCATGTTGATCCTCACCTGTCACGTTACCTTGGGCACACCGAGATTGTTTCCCATACTTTTAGGTGGTCTCTTCTCTCTCTCCCCAGGACTGCCAGCAGTGTTTGTGTCTGTGTGGGCGAGTGTACGGGTGTCTCTAGCCGATACACAGTACGTACCAAGTGCAACAGCCCATTACTATTTCCTGATATAATCATGGAGATAAATCAGTGGGATCATTGATCTGACACATTAAGAATAGGGGTTACATGGTGGCTTTGGTTGCCCCACACCAAAATTGCAAGGTTGCATTGTGTCACGACCTCGTAGTTTCAGCCATGAGGTCCAGTCTAGGGCCACGCCAAAGAGCGGAGTCCTGAGGAGTTCACCCTTTAACTCCTAATACCAGGGATCTTCGATCGTAATCAGGAATGAGAAAACGGTCAATGTCGAATATATAGTAAAATTCAGCAACAAACTGGCACAGGAGGAAGGTGGAGGTGCAAATAAAAAGGCTAAAGGGGGCAAGTCACTCTCTCCTGGGAAAGTTGGGTGGTATCCTGGCCTTTTCAATCAACAAGAATCAGCATGTGTGTGCCCTAGGGAGGAGGCAGAGACGGGGAAGCCAGACACCCGTTGGAGTGGAGAGTGAACGTGGCACAACGGTAAATGAGTACGACCACAGCCAATGGAATGGGTACAGATGTGACTCTTAACACATTGCAACGTGGTCAAGTTGCTACTTGTATTATACTGCGATTGGGACACGTCCATCACAAAAAGTCCAAACCTGCTGAATTTGTGATCTCTTATCGCAATCAGTCTTTCCAGTGGAGCAGATTCAGTATAAGTCCTTCCAACCTGTCAAGGATTTTTTAAGTTAGCTTCTAATAAGTGTTGCAAATCCTAAATCACATCTGACTCCCTAAAATTGACAACCTAAAATAGCGAGGTGATTTTAAAGCAACAGGTTGTAGGCACATCAGACATATTTTTAGGCACGCAACTACTACATGACTTGATGTTGCACAACCGAAGTCGCTTGGTAGCCCTATCCTAGCCTTATCGTCACCCAACAGGGCAAAACTGTACCCAAGAAAGGCCACCAGGGGCTAGAATAGCATGTCCTATCAACAGGACTTCTTCTGAAGTCACATTTCAGCGTATGTGCATGTGATATGATCAAATTTGGCACTGCTAAATATCTTTAAAGGTTAATGGAGAGCGGATAGCTTCCATAGAGGCTGCTAAGGCATTGAAGTTGCCTTCACATGAAGTCCTTTATCCATTGAAGGAAAAACTGTAAATATTGTCTTCGTAACCTGTACCAAATATACTCTACATCACATTATAGTTGTTAAAATATTGGTCACCCTCATTCCATATTTTTCATGATATGCCAAAGGGGTTGAGGGAAAAGAACCTCTATATTAGATTTCGTAAGGGGTTATGATAGGGAGAGTGGCCTGGGCTCATCTAGTTGGCCGATTCTGGTCCTATTCCAACTGGAATTGAGATATCATCTTCCTCATCTCTTTATGCAGGTGCTGGGACCTCAGCGCTGGTCACATGAAGTGGATATTTCAGACGCCAATTCTGGCAGCCACATTGGTAGGTTAAACATTTTCTTTGATGCAACTCCAGGGGCAGGATACCCTCTTAGCTTAAGGGTCAGATTACGGACTCTTCATGGTGGGCATGCCTTCCTAAGTAATGTAAACACGCACACACGAGCCAGCCGCCCTCTGCAGATGCCATGAGACAGATCAGCACTGAATAGATGGATATCATGGTGCATTACCACTGCATTCAGTAAATATGAAAATCTGAGGCTATTAATGCACATTTTGATCAAATTGTGAGGATCCACCAATGACAAGAAGATCCCAGCTATATCCTGTTCTGGTCAAAAACAACCTGAATGGTTGGGTGAAGTTTTTCACCCAAGATGGGGGCAGCCACTCCCACATTTATAAAATCCAAAAAAGTCAAATTTGGTCAGCACCTCCAGGAAATGTGCCATGAAAAGTAAGCAGACCTGGAAGGGCACTGAGAGAGGTAAGATTGTAACGAGTAGCTCCCCATCTGAATGCAGGCATCTCTGCCATTGGAGGGCCCTCACAGTTTGATTGAAATGTGCACTAAAAGCCTCAATTTTTCACATACACTGGATGCTGTGGTACTGCACTATAAAATAATCCATATAGCCCATTTATGTCTTTTGGTGTCTGCCAAAGCAGCGTACACCTGTGCCATTTGTTGCACATTTTCGGTGCTGGCGATTTTTGTCTTGATGTAATGTAACCATGAAAAATGGCCGGGATGTTACCTCTGAATCACTATATAAGACTACATGAGCACAATTAAAGCTGTAGCAGCCATAGTATCTGCAATAGGACCAGAGGTTGAAGGGCCAAAAACATTGTACCTTTGTGTAGAGAATAAGAAGTTAGTAGCTTTCTGCCATGTGTGGGTTCTCCTATTTGTGGCGATATGATTTATACCTATACCTTATTGCTGCTTCTGCCGTTACTTCAGTTTCTTGTCATTAAAGGGGTTTCATCACCAGGCATCAGACTCGCACTTCCTGGTCAGGCTGTGGGTGGTTCTACAGCAGTGATTGGCATATCAGCTCTGCTGTTCCTAGCTATTCCTGTTACAGGGACATGAGGGCAAGAGGTTTATAATATGTAGTGCACAAAGCTACAGAGCGCTAAATATCAAAACTTGTCATTACCTTAGATAAACAAGCTCCTGCGCTAGAGACAAGACTTAGCAGGGAGTGACTCTTTATGCTCGAACTGACTGACTGATGATAGCTTGGATCAATCAGCTAAGAGAAAGGATATAGAAGTAGTCTTGACTTAGAGAAACTTGTGTACACTAGCAGCAGATAAAATCTTCTTTATCTCCTGAATAAAGCAAATCAAAACAGCAATGTATTTGGTAATGGTCTTCATTTACCTTTCCTTATATGTTAAAAGCTAGTCACTATGGTGAGAAAATCCCTTTAAGCATCAGCAACCCATCTCATTTTGCTATGTGGCCCTATGAATTCTAGTTACACTCCTGTAGGACTACATGAATTACTCACATGTGAAAATTACCTCTCATTTCAGGTTAATTTCATCTTGTTTCTGAACATCGTCAGAGTTCTGGCTTCCAAATTGTGGGAAACCAACACAGGAAAGTTGGACCCCCGACAGCAGTATGGGTGGGTTTCCATGACACGTAGATCACCCGTCTCTTGACTTATGAGTTGTAGAATAACATGACTGTTTCCTTTAATACACAGCGCCACTCTTGTTTACAGGCTGCGTCAGGTATTGCAACTCAGTCAAAGACAATGCAATATTAGATACAGCCAATAGATAGGGCGTCACTGTTACTGAAGGAAAATTTTAGATTCTTGTCGAATCTCTTTCAAATTTGGAAAATGTTACAGGATGTCTGTATCTCTTCCTGCAGGAAACTTCTTAAATCAACGTTAGTCCTAATGCCACTCTTTGGCGTGCATTATGTGGTTTTCATGGCCATTCCATACACCGAGGTGACAGGGCTGCTGTGGCAAATACAGATGCATTACGAGATGTTTTTTAACTCATCTCAGGTACGTATCTGCGTTGTAAGCCTATGGTCAGTATAGCACCGTGGGGTAATGCACAGGCAGGGGGTGGCAAAGGTGGTCTTTGGGGTAGGGGAGTGTATTGAGAATAGGGATAAAAAGTAACAGAAATGGCAGAATCCAGCAATTCCTGTTAGAAGATTTGGCTAAAATTTAAGATGCACAAGTTTCAGGTCTATGGGGTCCTTATTCATTGCATTGTTTACTTATGGTGCAAAAACTTCCAATCACTTCAACTAATTTTTCTTCCATAGGGATTCTTTGTGGCAATTATCTACTGCTTCTGCAATGGAGAGGTAATACAGCATTGAAACAATAGTACATAGAGCTGAGTAATAAAAGGAGGTCTTCACATATAATTTTCGGGGTGAGGGAGGGGCGTGCTGAGAATTGGGCTGGACGAGCAGCAACGTGACGCAGAGGTTAGCACTGGGCACTTGCGTGCTGGGGTTCCCCACACTCCTAAAAGTCATAGGTGATGAACAGTTGTCTGCATCTTAGGCCTGATGGAAACCAGAAGACACTGGGGCAGGAACAAGGCAGAGGAGCTTTCAACCTGTGTTCCTGTTACATAGTATGGTTGAAAAAAGACACGTGTCCATCAAGTTCAACCAAGGGTGGGGAAAATGTGGGTGAAGGGAGGGAGACAAGGAGTTCAAGCCTAGCCTCCCCACTGGTGAATGCCCTGAAACCCACAAGGCAAGAACCAATCTGCTCCAGTGGAGACCCCATCTCTGACCCCAGAGCCTCCACCAGCCAGAATTTACATAGGTACATACGCATTCATATTCTTTAGTTAAAGGTAGGTATCCAAGCCTTTCTAACTCCCAACTGTTCCTGCTGTGACCAGCTCCTCAGGTGGCTATTCCACAGATTTACAGTTCTCACAGTGAGGAACGCTTTTCTCCTCTGGAGATTGAATCCTTTTATCTCCAGCCGAAGGGAATGTCCCCTTGTCTTGTGAGGGGGCTTCACTTGAAATAATTTTTCCCCAGACTTTTTGTAGGGACCATTTATATATTTATATACATTAATCATGTCCCCTGTTCCTATAAGGGTCAGTCTGATGGATTATAGAGGTGGCTAAAACCTAAGAAACCCATCATGAGCCAGCACATGAGGCAGCAGAGCTACACCAACATCTGACGGGCATTAACATGAAGGTTTTGGGTCTAACAATGCACACAATATGCACATGTGTAGCCATTCCCATCTCTTACACCATTCTCTTGTTAGGTGCAGGCTGAAGTGAGAAAATTCTGGCTCCGCCGGAGCTTATCTATGGATCTCAAGCAGAAATCTCGCTTGACCAGCACTGGAGGCAGCTGTCACTATGGAGGGGTTCTGTCCCATACCACAAACAGTGTCTGTTTAAGTATGGCAGCCCGAGGCAAGCAGCTGCCGGTGCCAGTACAGTCTACCTCCTACCGGCCAGGATACTTCTCAAGTATATCTCCCTCAGACAACAACCCACTGCAAGGGAGCGCCGAACAGATGTGTGGACTCTCATAGCTATACATCCTATGAGAGGGATCTTCTCTTTAGCACTTATGGTTTCAAGTCCAAGCAGCGTCTGGATGTGGTTTCCAGCATCTCATTCCAATCAGTCTTGAAAGACAGTTTTAATAACTCAAGGCTCCTCCTATGACCGAGCTTCAGCACTTTAGAGGAACACTAGAAGATGGAGATGACCTCATAAGCTTCTCTTCCACCAGCGCCATCACGTCAGAAACGGGCAAAAGTCTTTGGGTAATTTGAGGGGTGTCTTACATAATAAACTATAGAATACCCTATTAAGGAACTTTGTGTTCGTAGAAGGCATCCCCCCCCAATCAGCCATTCTGAACAACCAAACATTATATGGACAGCCAACGGTGTAATACCTCATTTGACCCATGGAGGCACTGCAGGGCAAATAAACACTTGCTACCATGACCCCTGGCAGTACCTGTAGCAGGACCCCCCTGTGATCAACTTATCAGAAGACCGGACAATTGCAAAAAGTGTCCAATGTAAAATATTCAGCAATTGTATTCTCAAAGCTGGAGGATGAACTCGCTCTAGGCCTCATCACAATGAATATTTCTTCTTTGTGTTTTACATTTCGAAGGCCCTGAACATGCAACTGCTAATAGAGCAGTGGGCTTATGTAATGCAAGCTCCCGCATTTGCTACATGTTGGCTTATTGCTTGATATGCCTTTTATTTATATATATATATGCAGTTACTATATAAACCCATTTCTTACCATGTTGTGCAGCATGAAATCATCAATGGCTGATACCGTTTCTCCGAAAATAAGACAGCGTCTTATCCTAAAGATGTGCTACGTCTTATTTTCAGGGGATGTCTTATTTTTCCATGAATAAATTATAACATGCTATATTAGTGCGTATATATATATATCTTAAAAGTTTAGAGTCACAAACCATAGAATATATGTATGTAAAGGACATTTTATGGCAGCTGCAGTGACTTATTTCACAGGATGGCAAATGTGACATGCTGGGACCTGTGGAACTAGAAGTTCCAGCATGCCCATCAGCCATCCTGTGAGATGTGCCTGTGAGGGTGTACGAGTCTGTGAGGGTGTACGAGTCTGTGAGGGTGTACGAGTCTGTGAGGGTGTACGAGTCTGTGAGGGTGTACGAGTCTGTGAGGGTGTACGAGTCTGTGAGGGTGTACGAGTCTGTGAGGGTGTACGAGTCTGTGAGGGTGTACGAGTCTGTGAGGGTGTACGAGTCTGTGAGGGTGTACGAGTCTGTGTGCACCCGTCTGTCTGTAATTGTGTGCCTGTGTGTCAGTATCATTGCTCTGTTGTCCCTTCCATCCCTCACTTACCGACTCCTGTCCTGGGATGTTCGGGACAAGTGGCAACATCAGTCACATGGCCTCCCTGCACAGGTCCTTCAACCCTCTGATTTCCGCTACGTCTTATTTTTGGGGGGTGCTTTATATTAGGGAATTCAACAAAATCTCTGCTGTGTCTTACTTTCAGGGGTGTCTTATTTTCAGGGAAACAGTACACCAAGAATAATAGAGGCTACAAATAAAGTAAGATATGGTATACGTAATAAAAGCACACTAACCACCTATAAACTACATACATCACAATAAACACCAATACAAAAATATATATTTTATTAAATACAGAAAAAAAAAAAAAAGAACAAAATATATAAAGGCACTAAAATTACAACCATGGAAGAAAATACACATCAGGTGAGATAAAAATGGAATAAGCATAATGCAATAAACCATAAGTATATGAACACTAACTACCATAGCAAAGTGCAACATAGGACTGTGTTTGTTGCACTTTGCTAGTTACTTTTCACATGATTATTCCCTTCCTAGTTCACCTGACATTTTCTTCCATGGTTCTCGCTTATCTGTAATAAAAATCTATTTTTTTCTCATTCATGTTCATTATTGTTGTGTGCAATAATGTAATATGAAATGAATAGCGTGGTGGAAACTGCATGGTGAGAACTGGTCTGCAGAGCATCAGACACGACTGAACAGATAAAAGTAGTAACATGCGACATGAAATGAATAGGGCTGCAGTAAGGGCTTGTCTCCACGGCAGAGAGCAAATACTGGTCGGATGATCCGGTCGGTATTTGTTCCGTTTTTGGGCCGTGCACACGGCCGCAGGTGGACGGCTTTTATCTATGGTTCGCTGAGAAAAGCCCTCCCCCTTCACATTGACGTGTTCATATTCCGCCCGAAAACCGGGCAGGAGAATGAACATGTTCAATGGTTTTCGGAACTCCGGCGGTCTAACACACAGTCCAGCGGAAAACCCGTGCAGTGGGGACTGCTGCACGGATTTTCCATAAAGGTCCGTATTAAAGATTGACAGACGGGTTTTCAAAACCGAAAACAGTCTGTAAAACCGGCTGAAAAACCCTTGCTGTGGGGGACAATGTCCAAGACTTCAACCGTAAACGCTTACATCTGGGGTCCATTGCTCTTTTTTGACTTCAGTAAAGACCGTGTAAAATTCCTTTAATTTGGAATATACAGACGTTATTCACTTCTGCTTATTCCAAATTAAAGTAATTTTACACTTATGACTGCAGGTGTTGATTTTCAACAATACAGAAATACTGTGTCATGGGATAGAGAAGGACAGAGATTCATCAGAAAGAAAGACAAAATTGTCCCACCAATGACATTCACGGCATATCCGGTTTCCCCAAAAGTAGGTCCTCCAATCTGCTAGAACTTTTGTCTGGGATTACATATTGCATTGTGGTCGCATTTCTGAACTGCATCAAAAACACATGCAGAAAACACACTTTATATACAAGTGTTTTTATAATTAACTTAAAAATATTTGGAACACTGGTGAAGTTTAGGGGCTGTTCACACAGCGTGTTTGGATATGTGCTGGATCCGAAAATCAGATCCAAAATTGCAGCGTCGATTGGATTCTAAACGTATCCAACAGGCAGCTGCGTGTTTGGATGCGTGTTAGATGCAGCAGGATCGCACCCTATAGTTTATTATAGGGCGCCTGCTGCATCTTTTGGACCAAGAATTGACACGCGTCTTTCAAGTTAAAAGCAATGTAAATCACATTGCTATTTATTAGATACGCGTTTGGGGTCCAAACACGTATCTAAAAGCGTATGTTACATGGACTCAACACACTGTGTGAACATACCCTTAGGTTAAAGAAAGCGGTTGTCCACTTTATGCAAAAATTCAATAAACTACAGCTACTGTTCAGAGCGGTTCCCTTCCAAACCTTGATATGGGGAGTAGCATGTGGCCGTTTAAGAGGTGACATCCTGTTCGGAAGAAGACAAAGTAAACAGAAGTCTGGCAGACCCGGTGCTTGAGCGGAGAAAGGCAAGTATCCTTATTTAATTTTTAGCTAAATTGGACAACCGCTTTATAAAATGCATGTGTTGAAACAAAAAAAAAAAACCCAGTCTTATGACCTTGAAAGTCCTACTAGGGTGTGACCTAATCTGATGAAATCCAAGAGAAGAATAGTTGACATGGATTATTCGTACAGACGTCTATGATGCAAAGGAAGAGCCGGAGACAAAATTAAAACAAAAGTCGGTTTAATCATTGTTTTGTGAAATGAGAACGCCTCATGACATAGAACAAGAAAAGAAAAAAAAAATTAAAACCTATGTACAAGGGGAAAAAAACAAACACTTTCTAAACACGCGGTTGGAGGGCTAGAGAGTTCTCTATGAAGATGGTCGCCACTTGAGGTGCTCCAGCTTTGTGTACTGTATAAAGCAGGAGATACAGCTGGGAATATCTGCATATATTGCTCTACACAAAGAAGCGTAGGGATACAGGACATCCTCTTGTGGGTGCTGCTACTATCTGTACTGTCTCAGGAATCCGGGGGAAGGGTAGAAACATTCAGTTTGGGACCTTAACTAAAAGCAAGCAAAAAACGAGAACGAAGACGCACAGCTCTAGCAACACAGGCAACTCCTATCAGGAAATTTAACTGTCCCACCTGCTCTTCTTGCGCTTGGGGGGATCTGGTACAGCAAATGTTTCACCTTTTCCATCATCTCGGGATCCGTCCTTGCGACTGTCTCCATCTCGAGAACTCTCCCTCCGGCTGTCTCCACCATCTCGAGAGCTTTCTCTGCGGCTGTCTCCAAAGCTGTCTCTTCGGCCGTCGTCCCTGTCCCGCGAGCTCTCTCTTCTTCCGTCACTATCCCGAGAACTCTCCCTCCGTCCGTCGCCATCTCTCCTCCCTTCACCCCCGTTACGGCTCTCACTGTGTCGGCTACTGCTGGAATGCCGATGCCCATCTCCGTGACGGTGCCCATCTCGGTCGCTGTGGCGATGTCCATCTCCGTGCCGCTGGCTATCCCCATGTCTCCCCCTTCCTTCACTGTATCTATCCCGGCTCCCGCTGCTTTCCTTGCTGCTACTACTGCTGCTGCTGCTACTAGACCCCTCCTTACTACTATACTGGCTGGGTGCAGAGTAGCTAGGAGTAGTCATGGGTGGTGGATAAATCATTGGGATACTGCTAAGTGTTCCACTGCTGGTAAAACCAGGCATTGCTCTGGCATGAACTGGTTCGGATGGAGTCTGTGGTGAAGAATTGGGAACTGAACTTAAGCTGCCCGCACTTGTCCAAGCTCCGGAGTTGATGGTGGAAGTTCCTGTTTTCTGATTGCTCAAGCTAGCAGCAACAAAATGATTTTTGTACTGTGACTGCAGAGGCAACGAAAGACCGATTAATAGGTTACCAAAGAGATCAGCGGCTTACAACCCGTGCACGTTTCCCATACCGCACCTGGAAGGCGGCCTTCATGGCAGATAGGCGATCCCCCATTGCTCCACCTGTAGGTTTGAAGGCCTCATAGTTGCTCATGACACTGCCGCTTATGGAACGTTCCTAAAAGAAAGCCACAAAGTCACTAGTTACACAAATATGACAAAGATACAAAGCCGGGGGACACAGTGGGTGAATGAGAAAGGCCTGGAATATTGCTGGTAATTACAATGGGAGTGAAGAAAGACAAAGCCATAAGCTACAGATATAGCACAAACAGCTGAGTACTGCAAACACAGTGGTTGCTCTAGTTACAGTGGCCTCAGGATACCTTTTTTCCAGTATACAATGGTCTTTCCTGGGATATTGTACAAACCAGACTCCCCATACAATGTCACAGACACTGCTGATCTGGAACAGATGTGATTGATAGAAGAGCCAACAAGTACATTTTACTTAAAATCCATGCATCAGTGAGGTACATGCAGTGATTGGTGGTCTATAGCACATCTCATACAGTACAGTGTGTACTAACAGTCTGTACTGCTCTTACATATATTAGTGCAGGTCATGCAGTGATTGGGTCTATAGCACCTCTCTACAGTACAGTGTGATACTACATGTCCTGTACTGCTCTTACATGTATTAGTGCAGTCATGCAGTGATTGGTGGTCTATAGAGCCCCTCACAGTACAGTGCAGTCTAAGGTCCTGTAGGGCCTTACATTATTAGCGGGTCATGCATGATTCCGTCTGTGCACTCTCTAACTGCATGTATCTACATTATTTTTATACTGCTCTTCATGTTTAGTGAGGGGGATGCATGACGGGCGGTCTATACCCCTTCTACAGTACAGGCGGACAAATGTCCTGTACTGCTCTTACATGAAGGGGTTATGCATGAGTGTTGCGGTCAGTAGCGCCTCCTACAGTAATGGGGTACTACTGCCCGTACTCCCTTCAGTACGTCAGGCCCAAAAAAGTTTGAAATGATAAAAAAGGTTTAATTTTTACAAAAGTCTACTCATCGGGTTTTTATAATGGTATTTGCTATATTTCCGAAGTATAAAGATGTCAGTTTAACAGAAATTAATTGCAAAGTCAATAGTTGCCTAGAAAATGAACTTTTTCCCCCAAAACACATTCCACTTCTTTCAACTGCCTTAAAAGGAAAAGTAACTTGTTTCGTGATTGCTCCATTAACACAGGGGGGTTGTTATAGGACAGGGCTGGAGAAAAACGTCATGTTTAAAATAAGAACACCCCACGGACCCTTTAAAAGGAGGGGGTTTTGGCATCATTGTTTCCTCTTGTTAACCCAAGGTTATCTTAAAGAAACACTGCAGTATCATTCATCACAAAACTGGCCCAAACAGGGAAGATATCGCAGAAAAAATTTGCACCCGTCAACAATTACGCATCATAAGGGAATTCAAGGAAGAATTCCATTTTGAAAAAAAGGCCCAGGGGCCCCCAAAAAGACCAGCAAGCCCAGGGCCCGTCTCTTAAAATGTTTCAGCTTGGGGAATCGGGTCCAGCAGTGCAGAGCTTGCTCAGAAAAGGGAAACGGGCAGGTGTGAGTGCATCTGCACCATGTGGGCGGAACTCAGGGACAAGGGCCGGGTGTAAGGAGGGCACAAGAAGCCATTTCTCCAGAAAAAGCATGGGGACGATGAAATTTGCCAAAGGTACGGGGAGTGGATGCTGGGACGGGGGTAAAGTCATTTTCTCATATCTCCCCTTTCCGAATTTTTGGAAACATCGGAAAACCGCTTGTTGGAAAGCAGGTGAGCGATCCCACATTTGTCTCATCCAAACTGTAAAGCATCCAAAAACCCATTATTGGGGGGGGTTTTTTCTCACAAAAGGAATCGGCCTCTAACAGTCTTCCTAAAAACACACCAGAATAAAGAATGGTACCAGTGCCTCCAAGGCAATTTTCTCCCAAACCCGTCCAAAGCATTTTGGTAATAAAATGCCTTTTCCAGCATGGGAGCCCTTCCATAAACAAAAGGTGTAAAAAAGGGCTCAGGAACAAAACAAAATTTTGGCCCCAGGGCCCTGGGAACCCCCCAATTTTAACCCAGGGGAAACTTGGGGAAAACCATCAAAAGGGTGGACAAAAAAAAAACCAACAAAGTGAAAAAATGCAAGCATTGATTTGCAAGAATGGACTCTACATCGGGATTTGCTCCAAAGTTGATTGAGAGCTGCCAGGGGGGAAATTGCAAAGGCCTGAAAAAGAAGGGTCAACACTGGCAAATATTTATTTCTGCATTAACTCATTCTTCAATAAAAGCTTTTGTTAATCAAATAAGATTTCACTTGTATTTTTGTATGTGATAAAAACATCTGACAAACAACTAAAAACCAGGGGCAACAGATCAGGTGAAAATATAATTTTTTTCATTTCAAAAACTTTTTGGCCCCAAATGTTTTAGGAGTTGCATGCAAGTTGGCGTTAGAGCGCCTTTCTACAGTCAGGCTTTTCTACATTCCTTTTCTGCTCTTACAGTATTAGTGAGGTGCATACATGGTTGGTGGTCTAGAGCGCCTCCTACATACAGTGCGTAATACATGTCCTGTACTGGCGGGGTAGCGGCATCTTTTGGGGCCCCGGGAAGGCCCAATTTTTTTTTTTTCTGGGACATTTGTTTAAAAAAGTCCATGACCCCAAAACAGCTCCGTTCTCTCACAAAAGGTGATTCCGCACTCCCTGATATTACACTATTTAAATCCAAAAAAATTAGAATATCATTGAAAATTAAAGGGGTTTTCCAGGATCTTTTGTTTTAGGGTTCACAAGTGTATTAATTAAACCTTGTAATTTAGACCTTAATGAGTCCCACACAAATATGGGTTTTCCTATTTGACTTAAAAAATGAACAAAGATCTTTTTCAGTGATATTCTTTTTTTAGAAAGCACTAGTATTTTAAGGGTCGCTTTTCTGGATTAGTATCTGCTTCATTGACTTTAGTCTCATTGTCGCATTATGTTGGGAATTTTTGGGGGTCGGAAACAAACCACGTTTCATATGGCTTCCCAACAATGGGCCACTCCGAACCATTAAATTTTTGTTGAAAAGCGCTGTTTCTAGTTAATGGGCAGTGGTTACCTAGGCTCCATACTGGTTTTGTAGTAATAGGAGGTCTGTCTTTTTAAAACCTGCTCCAAGACCAGGGCGTTCCGATACCAAACCCACCCCCCCCTTTTTTTCATTTTTTGCCCTTTTCCCAAAACCTTTAATCAACTTTCCAAAACCCTGAAATCTCAGGAAAAAAGAAGCATTAAACCCCAAAGTGGTTGCAACCAGGATCAACGAACTCCTGGGCCACAATGCAAAAGTTATAAAAGCGCCCCCACTTCGGTGCCATTTAACTACGGGCCATCTGCAGAGATGCAGTGCCCAGAACAACTGACCCCGCACCCCAAGGGGTTACACCTTTTTGCAACCATTTTCAAGAGGGTTGAAATTTCACTTTTAGCATTTTCCTGCATCCAATTCCAGCAACTCCTTGGACACATATTGATTGGCTCCTTCCAAATTTCTCACCAGATCCCCAGCAAAATTGCTGTCTTTTGGCGTTTTAAAAGGTTTAAAAGGCCCCACCCTTTTCACCGCCTACCGGGCGACCTGCGGGGAGTATGAGTGTCGAATCCCGCCCACGTCTAGTTGAGACCCTTTTTTAAGTGGAAAATCCAACCCCTCTGTCAAAGAAGAGAGAATGATCACACACATAGTCCATGAAATATAAACTTCCATTCACTGCATAAATCACTTGCTATCGGTGTAGGTGGCGGGAAGGCCCAGCAAGAAGGCAGCAAAGTGCTAATATATTACAGACCAAACATGCACATTATCACAGCAACAGCAGATCATGACGTTCCTACCTGCAACATCTGTAGCCACTAGAATGGGGATATTCTTCTTCTTGTAGTCGGTGATGACCTTGTTCCTCTCACTCTGGTCCATGTCTCCATGAAGAAGTCCTAAGGGGTGATCCTCTAAGCGCAAGTTGTTGGCAAGCTCTTCAGCATTAGCTTTTTTGGTGACGAACAGGAGGACGCTCCCAGTGGAGGTAAACTCCACGAGTCTGCGAGTCAGCCAGCTCCACTTCTCTGGACCAGAGGGGAGAATTTCCACCACTTGGGTGATGTCCTCATTAGCCTGGAGATCAAGTAAAACATCAAACAGACTTAGGCCAGCTGAGGAGACCGTATGCACAAAATTCTAGCATCTCTTCCAGAGGGTCAATGATGCTCATTAGGGAGAGGCACCAAGTAGCATTTGGAGACCCTATGTCTAAGAGCCCTTTCTTCTGTGAGGCTTGAAACATGTAAGGCTTGGATGTTTTGTTGCCTCAGGATATTGCGGTTTTTACAGCGTTATTTGCTTTTTATGGGATTTTTTCAATAAATTTGTTACATTTTTAATTGAGTGTTGGATACACTTCTATGTGTGGAGATTCATACAGCACTAGTTGCTCCACTGAAATTTAAATATATTCAAAAAGGCTAAGGGGAAATGAGTTAAGACTCTGGGGCGCCACTTCTTGCATTCCTCAATTCAGATCCGACTCACTGACCCTTGTAATGTGAATGGGATTAGAGCCAGCCAGATGTTCATCTGCAGACAGGTTTTTTTTTTTTTTTGTTTTTTTTTTTTTTTAGATGTTTTCCCCACATAAGTGGAGTGTAGAGTACTGGTTGACTAAGTGAGAGGATCAAGGGGTAGCAACTAATAGTATATAAGTCTCCACACACCTACATGGTGCCTCTACGTAAGAAATGTTACACCTTTTGAGCTACCCCCTGGTGCAGTGGTCTGCTCTGCAGCTGTTGGGAAACTACATCTCCCATCATCCCCCATGATATAGATTATATAAATGCATGATGGGAGTTGTAGTTTCCCAACAGCTGGAGAGCCGCACTTTGCAGACCACTGCGCTGGAGCCTCTCACCTAGCCAACCAGTATTCTACAAAGCACTGATGAGAGGCAAACACCCCGAAACAGCTGTCTACAGATAAATATCTGGTTGGCTCTAATCCCATTCACATTGTAAGATTCATTAAGTCGGATGTGAATTGAGGAAGGCCACATACATTAGATGGTGCTGCAAGAGTCTTGCTCATTTCCCCTGAGGTCTTTAGAGCATCTCTTCTATACAGACTTTACATTTTAGGAGCAAAGGTCTATAGCCAAAGATAGCTAAACTCATACCTCTCCAATATCGCCCTGAACAACCCGGATGGGATCAATCAGAATATCTCTGGCCAGCTTTTCAATCTTCTTCCGGAACGTGGCACTGAATAGCAAGGCTGGATAGGAAATACAAACGGCAGGTTTGTAACCAGAGTAAGTAACAAAAGACACTAAGACCAATCCTAAAAAGGGGCGCAAAATATGCTGAGCAGTGTATGCAAATAACTACCTCCACCTAGGGCGGGGGAAAAAAAAAAAAGCCAGCATTTCCAAAACAATTGGAAACAATAATTGGAGTCTCTGGATAGACTCCCCATTCTCTAAGGTTGCCTAGATTCAGATAGGGAAAGTTCCTGAAGACTTTATGAATTCACAACTTAAGTGTTCGCTTCAGTTTTGAGCCTGTACTAACCATTCATAATTGTTTCTAATCGCTTTCTGCCTCGTTGATTTTATTTTTCTGTGATTTGTACTCTTATTCCAAATGTGTGCATTTATTCATTCCTCTTGTGCTTCGGTATGTGACAACTTTGACCTGTTCGATTGGTTGTTAATTGTACTTTCAACATATCTCTACCTTGCTACTGTTTTACTTTGTACCACCTTTATTTGATAAAATAATAAAAATTTTGAAGATGGAAAAAAATAAAAAACAATTGGAAACAAAAATCGCACAGGTGCGTGCTGACGAAGCTGCAACACACCACAAAAAAAATTGGTTTTGGAAGCGCTGTTTTTCTTAAAATTTTTGGGATTGTTTGCCTGGGGTAGTGGTTGTCCCAATTTTGGACATGCACTCCAACCATCCTCTTAGGCTGTTTTCAGCGTAGCTGGGACACTCATGTCCGGAAAGTATGGAGGTCTGGAAGGGCACCAAGAGAGGCGTGACTGTCTGGAGCAGGTCCCCATCCGAGCTGAGGTCACCTTGCTCGTGGTGGATTGGCCCTTACAGTTTTGATGAAAAATGTGCACTAGTTGCTGCAGATTTTCCTATATGCTAAATGCAGTAGAAATGCTCTGTGAAATAATTCATATATTCACGGTTTGTATCTTAGTGTTTGTTGAGTGCTGCTGATCCGTTTTTTGTGTGTTTACGACCATCACCAGACATGACGAAGACCCCTAGTTGACTTACTCTGTCTGTCCGGTCTCACATGGCTAGCGATCGATCGCACTTGGTATTCTGAAAGCAGAGAGTACATTATACAGAAGGTCCAGGATTAGAAACTATAATGAACACATTACCTCGATGGGAAACTCAAGCCAGTCTGAGATCTTACCAAAACCCATGTCAAACATGCGGTCGGCTTCATCAAATACAAGGTAAGAGACCCTCTGCAGATTGGTCGCCTTCTTCTTCACATGGTCGATAAGACGTCCCTTTGAAATAATAATATCAAAATGGTTAATGTGTCAATGCTGCAGAGCGGGCAAGAGGACGGACACAGAAACACAGGTGGTTTTCTGCACTCCACCCACCTTCACAGGTTTTTAAATCAGTGCAGTGTTCGTAGAAGCTGGTAGCTTCACTCCCTGAAGTGTGTAGGTCTGAACAGTCCCCAAGAGAGGTAACAAAATAGTGTAGGACCCACCTGCATTGAGGTCCCGTTGACGTTTCAGAGGTGGCTTAAGCAGTTTTGATCAAAAATGTGAACTAAGAACCTCAAAAAAAATGTCATGTATCCTAGATAGCAGAAATGCTTTTTCAAAAATTCCTATGTCCTTTGATAGTTTCTTTAGTTGATAGTGTGCTGCTGTTTTTGGAATGTGTATGTATGTTACTGCCACGCCAGTGTGCACCTATGCTCATTTTTTTTCCAAAAAGGTTTTTTGGATGTGCATAACCATATATTATTTCTAGTGATGGAAAATCCAACCAATTATCATGAGCATTTTACTTATAATACCTCTGCATTAGTGAGGTGCATGCAGTTATTGGTGGCTCGTAGCCTCTCTACAATACAGTGCGGTACTACATGTCCTGAACTGCTCTTACATGTATTAGTGAGGTGCATGCAGTGATTGGTGATCTCGTAGCCTCTCTACAATACAGTGCAGTATTACATGTCCTGCACTGCTCTTACATGTATTAGTGAGGTCATGACAGCGTGGCGGTCTGTAGAAAATTTTTTTACAGTACGTATACTGCCCTGTCTGTCTTACATGTTTTTAGTGGGGGTGAGCGTGATAGGGGGGTCTATAGCACCTCTATACAGTACAGTGTGGTAGTACATGTCCTGTACTGCTCTTACATGTGTAAGGATGAGCGGCTCCTTTGGGCACAAGGTGAGGGCCCCAATTTTTTTTCTGGTACATTGTGTATAAAGCACATGACCCAAAGAAGCTCCTGTCCTCCACACAGCGATTTCCTGCAGCTCTCTCTGATGTTACATAGAAGGACACATTGTATCTGGATTACTTGGGATTGGTTCATATCTGCGTTTGGAGACTCCGTTGAAGAGGTGGTATCAGATCTGTTACATGATGGACACTAACAGCGCTCAATTAACTACAATGAGGTTTCCATCATGTGTCCATCATTTTAACAGATAAAAAAAAAAAAAAAAGAGCACTGCATGCCACACCATTATTTTGGTCATTTTTGACCAGATGTGTGCGAGGCGCCAAATGGAACCAGCCATACACATATGCACCTACTCCTATCAAACTTCATAGGCTTTAGTTTTATGCTGCATTATGTTGGTGACATTTTGGGGTTTTAAAATCAATTACCAGTTGTCCATAGAGTTACTGACCTATAACGGCTGTCCCAGAACCAATTAATAGGATGTTGAGGGAGCCCAGCATATAGACTAACCGCTCAGTGGTGCTTTGTGCTCAAGAAAAGGCTTCCCCGCTTTCCACAGAAGAGGCTGGAACCAGTTTTGGTATTAAAGGGAATGTGTCATCAAAAAATGACTTATTGTTTAACTCACATTTTTATTTTAAACACATTTTTTAGTAATTTTTGGTTATGGTTTTTTTTTTAATTTTCCAGATCACTTTCAGTATTTTTTTAATAATTCTAAAGTCCTGCAGTTTTCACTTTGGCCACTAGGCCTAATAATCGTCTGACACTTCCTGTTCTGTTTAGAGAGCTTTTCAGCAGTGTGCTCATTATCAGTAAAAGTAGCGTCAAACTGAAAGGAGACACCATTGTGTACAGATAACACAGAATCCACCAGTCACAAGAGGAGATGTCACAGCTCCCCCTCTCCCCTCCCAGTGAAAACTCTCCTATACAAGTCTATGGGACAGAAACTGTCTTAAGAATCCTATGTACATGAAGCTGCTGTAAAGCATCTGACTGCTGTTAAAGCAGTGCAAGCAAAAATGTCTTCCCCACAATCATATATAGACGGCCGAATAGAGAAATCTACAAATCAGGAAAGAAAAACGACAGAGGAAAAGAATATGGATCAGGGGCTTGATTTAATAAGTAAAAAAAAAAAAAAAATTGGCGACATTCCCTTTAAAACATACAGATCTAGCACTGACCATTCATACCGCTGTGAATGAAGATGTGAGAAAAAACACAATCGCTATGTAGAGTAACTCACCGGTGTACAAACCACTATCTCTGCTCCTTCTTGTAGAGCCTTTGCTTGTTCCCACATGCTGCCTCCTCCATACACTGCCACAGAGCGCAGATTGTAGGCTTTGCCAAAGCGCTTACACTCACTGTGAATCTACAAAACAGCCATAACAAGCTTGACTACCAATGGACACAACATACTGTAAATCCTACAACATAAGAGGGATGAAGATATCATGATAATCTATGACCAGATAGTAGTGAGTAGGACTGAGCGGTACCTGCTGACACAACTCGCGTGTGGGACATACTATGACAGCAATGGGCCCATCTCCCGGCTGGAGCTCCTTCTGATCCATAATGTGTACTAGCATAGGCCAGATAAAAGCTGCCGTCTTAACACTTCCAGTTTTGGCAATGCCAATCATGTCTCGTCCACTGAGTGCCACCGGAATACCCTGGTGGAGAGATTAGGATGGGGTCAGTTAAGGACGGGCTATAGGAGTCTACATGAGGTACTTACAGTAGTAAAGTCTGTACCTGACACTGGATAGGTGTGGGCTGAGTGTATTCGGACTTCCTAATCTGGTGCATGAGCTGCTCATCAAATCCAAAGTGAGCGAAGCTGCTGGCAGGACGTGGCGGAGCCGCCCCGGAGACCTGCATTTAGAAGATAGATGTACACTGATCATGACAGATGCATCCATGTGCAAATGTACTAAAATGTTCTAACCACCATTGTCTCACCCGTAGGTTCAGTTTATGTCTCAGCTCCACAATCTGCTGAGGAGTCTGAGCGGAGATCTCTTCATGTTCTTCATAGAAGTTCTTCTCAAAAGGTGCATACTCTATCTGCAAAATGGAGACACGCACAGTATATAAAACAATGCAATTTTTTGTGGACGTGGCAGCCAAGTCCACAATAAGCTTCCCCTTACCTCTGTATGATCTATAGGAGGGAGAGGATCTATAATGCGTTTGGTGGTTGAGGCAATAGGGTTACCATCACTGTCATACTCCAGATTGTCCTCCTCCTCTTCAGGTTGGAGCCCAGCTGTCGGATTCTCTGCCATGTACCGGAAATAGGCTTCCTATGGGAAATAGAGGTACTCAGCAGAGAAAAAAAAATATTCTATACATTTTGTGCTGAAATAAGATTCTCATTCAATCAAAGGTCAAGTAAGGGATGAAGAAAAGACCCCTTAGAGGAATTTTATATCAATTAAAAATTTTAAAATATGCAACGAGAGAAATCCTATATTTCCTTAATACCCTAAACCCTGGCAAAAAAGTGGCGTCATGTAGAAAAAACGGGGGTTTGGGGCAATTAGACAAACCCCCTTTAAGCCTAGATGTGACAATAACCAAACTAGATCATAAAAGATCAAATAAAAAGCCTTAAAAATATTTCCATCCAGGGGCACCCTGCTAAAAATTGTTCTGTTAAGGGGGAAATAATTCAGAGCCTCTAGAGAAGGCTACAAAAAGATGCCCTCATAAATATTAATAGAGATTTTAAGTTCTCCTAATGTGTACCTCAGACCACTAAATGGGAAGCAAAAGGGGGAATTATGGTTTATTTTATTATACAAAAAAAAATGCTCAGAAAAGTCAGTACACCCCTCACTTTTTTTTAAAATTTTTTAGTATATCCTTTATGGGGCAACAAGAAGATATGAGTTTCGTTGTTTAAAGTGTAAATATGATGCCTCAAAATAAGCAACACCCAATTTAATGTCTAAACGTGGCAACAAAAGTGGGCACCCCCAGTGACCAAAAAGGGAGACACCCCCAATGACTCAAAAGGGAGTCACCCCCTAGTGCTACAAAAGGGAGTACACCCCCAGTGAAAAAATTTACAAATTGTGCCCAAAGTTATATTTTGTGTGGCCCCCATTATTTTCCCGAACTGCCTTAACTCTTTGGGCAGGAGGTCATAGAGTTTAAGGCTGCGCCCCCTGGGGTCTCTTCCCTCCTCCATGAGGACATTGGAGTGTGGTGTTGGGCCTTGTGCTCCTTTCCCTTTGTTTGAGGGGCCCACAGATTTTATGGGTTTAGGTCTGGAGACTGCTTGGTTGGTCCGACCTTTTGGCCCTGTTCACACGGATTTTTTTACAAGGTTTCAGAGCGTTTTTGTCCAAAACGCCCCGTTATTTAAATTTATTCCATGTAAAAATTCGTGTTCACACACGACAAGGTTTTTACCGCTTCTTTGGAAGCATGAAAAAGAAGTGTCATGTCAATTTTGGCGCGTTTGGGCGCGGTTTTCGGTGCGTTTTCACCCCTGCTTTTTTTTTTATGGGTGAAAACCCGTCAAAATCCTTCAAAAACCTCGCAAAAACCCGTCTGAAGAAGCAGTTTTCAGGGAGGGTTTTATTGTTTGGACGGGTTTTGGGCGAGGAAAAAACCTGTCCAAAAAGCAGTGTGAAAAATGCCCTTAACCTATTTTCTTTTGCAAGGGGGTGGTCATCTTTTGGGGGTTTGGGGGTCGTTATGTTGGGATTACTGCCCTGCAGCCCAGAAGGGAGGGATCATTCCTCTGCTTCAGTATTGTCACAGTACATGTTTTTGCGTTTAGTGGTTCCCTCAATGAAACTCAAGCCCCACAGCCGGACCGTGCAACAGCCAGCATCCGCCGGAATTGACATGACCATCCAACGCACCCGATGTATGGGCCTGTAAGGGCCCATGACACACTTGACCTTTGAGTCCTTCCCCACCTGGTTGGCGCTCACACTACGCTTTTGACATCCATCTGAACGTCCACATAAGTTTTAACTTGTTCACTATCAGACCACGAGGAACAAGAGGTTACCAGTTAATGCCATGTCCGTTAGTCTGCTTGTCTTAAGGACAATACTGTTTGGATTGACGGTTTTATCTCTGCATCATCTTTAGAAGCGGCGTCCTTGGGACAACAGCGCATTCGACCAACTTGAATTGCAGTGTTGTAGCACTGCTGGATGAGACCCCCCCCACACTACTTTAACCACTACTACAATGCTAGACAAGGGCATTCATATGTCCAATATATGAAAAGACATCTTCTGGATAGGACTCTGGAGCACAGATGCACTTACCTACTTTGGCCGGACCAGTGGCAATGCCTGTTAGCAGACAGAAACTGTTCTTTTTTAGACTACTGGTATACGGTATCTTGACCACCTATGCTGCAAGCTCATATTCAGGGTTGTTGGTCTAATCTTCTTATCTTGCAATAGGCAATCTTTTAGTAGAGCAACAGATTTTCGCATACAGGATCTGTGCCCTGAGGTGCCGGATGTTGAACTTTCAATGATCAGTATGGGCAGCGTGTCAAGAGCATCAAATTATCACAGGGTTGGCTCTGATACTTGTTAACGACTTAAAGGTGTCTACATTGGACTATCAAGGGAGAGAAATGATGGTCAAAATGGCGCACTAATTTTGTTCCATTTTTCACTTGGAAGTGTATGCACTTTTGTTGCCAGCGGTTTAGACCTTGTGCGTTGAGTTATTTTGAGGGCACACCAAATTTACATTGTTATACAACATTTACAAAAATCTTACAAACACTGACATTTGTACAGACAGAGCCTCTGGAAACAAGTGCAATTATTCATTAGGGAGAGCGCCAGACACTCTACAATGAATGCTGCTTTGTCTATGTTGGTGGCCGAGGAGGCTTAGGGCAGTTTCACACACTGCATTTTTCAGAAAACACTTCTGAAGTTTTGTGAGCCAAAGCCAGGAGTGGAGTGAAGAGTAAATATATGGGACATGGACCTTTTTTTCCTGTTGAATCCACTTTTGTTAAAAATACTGCATCAAAAACCGAAGTGGTAATTTTTCGAACATCTGCTGTGTGTGAAAGCAACCTGAAAGGGTTTTCTGATTTGCAATTAGAGATTTTTTAAGACTTTTAACCCCTTACCGCCGGAGCCAGTTTTGGCCTCTCTGACAGAGCCCCATTTTGTAAATCTGCCATGTATCACTTATGTGAATAACTTTTGTGACATTTTAACCTATGTGATTCAAAGATTGTTTCTCTGACACATTGTGCCCTTAAGACAGTAAGAAATTTTGGTCCAATAAAGTCCCTTTTAATTTGGTGAAAAAATCAAAGTAAACCTGAAAAAATTAGAAAAATTTACCCATTGTCAAACTACCAAAAATTTCTGCGTGTAAGACAGATAGTTATTCCACGGCAATAATAGTTTATAACTAGCATCTACCATTGTCTACTGTATTGGTTTGCATCTTTTTTTTTAAAAGTCTTATTTATTTATGATATTAAGGGCTTAAATTTAGTAGATCATTTTCAACATTTTCAAGAAAATTTTCATATACATTATTTTTATTAGGGACCAGTCCATTTCTAACATGAAAATTTTAATTGGCCCTCTAATGTTTAGGATACCCCCATACATGACCTCATCAAAGAAACTACACCCTTAAAATATTCAAAACAGCATTTAGAAAGTTTAATTAGCCCATTAGTGTTTCACGAATTAAACAAAGTGGAGGTGAAATTTTTAAAATTTCACTTTATGTATTTGTTGCAGATTTTCAATATTTCAGCCATATTCACAAGAACTCGGTAATGTTATTCGAGTCGAAATAGCAACTGTAATATTGATTCCCCAGATTCTAGCCGTTTTTAGAGATATCCCATATGTGGCCCAGGGCCTATTTGGCTCAACCACAAGCCCCAGAATAGGAGAGCACCTACAGACCTCTTGGGTCTCATTTTCATAAACAATTTTATTTAGGCGCCATTTTCAGTGTTGCAACACCCTACGCGGGCTAAACTTAATAAACACCCCTAAAAAAGACACCATAGGGAAACTACACCCCTTAAGGAATATACCCAGGGGTGTAGTGATATATTAACCCTCACAGGTGATTTCACAAAATTATTTCGCGTTAGGCTGGAAAATGAAATAATTTTTTTTTTCCAACAATCTGTCCATTTATAGCTGAAATATTTAATTTTTTACAAGGAGCTGTGGTACTGGTTTTCCCAATGACAAATACCTATCACCAGTGCCCACAATGCATAGCGGCATGGGGACGTCACAGATGACCCCGGGAAGTGCCGTTCGCTTCCCAGGACCATCAGACAGAGATCGTGCCCTGCACACCGCACTACAGTGCGCAGCCGACGGTGCAGCAGGAGACTCCCCCTCCTGCTTCATAAT
Source organism: Phyllomedusa bahiana (assembly GCA_025379985.1). NCBI lineage: Eukaryota > Metazoa > Chordata > Amphibia > Anura > Hylidae > Phyllomedusa > Phyllomedusa bahiana. The sequence continues at coordinate 49,947 of JAODAL010012335.1, forward strand.
CGCAACCATACAGTCTGCGTAATGAAGCTTGCTCGACCCGCCGGGGTGATGGGGCATGAGGCCAGCGTAATTTTTACCCGCTGTCCCATGTCGCGACGTGCTCTGGCTCGCCCCGTGGATCGCCAGGACCGTGATGCATACGACCATTTGCGGGAAGTCACTTTCCGCTAGGCGTATGCATACGTCCTAGATGTCGTAAGGGGTTAAAATAAAAAAAGAATTTAAAAAAAATCCTCTCTACCAGCTCCCACTGTGCTAAAACAGAAAATGAACCCAGACTTACCTCTCCCCTCCCCACCGTTGCAGCGCTGCCAGATCTCCATGCTCCCCTCTGGTCTGTCATTGATGTCAGGTTTATGGTTCACAATGCTGCAACCAATCCCTGACCTTAGCAGTCACATGCCTGAACATAAAACATGTGACCACAGAGGTCAGCGATTAGCCGCAGCATTGTGTGATCCATGAATGGGACGTCATCAGTGAGGGACCAGAGAGGAGCATGGAGATCTGGCACCGCCTGGACAGTGATATGATGGAGAGTAGGTATGGTTATGTTTTTCTATTTTAATCCTATGGGAGTGTAGGAAAGGTTTTTAAGAGACTTAGAAAACCCCTTTAAAGCTATTGATTTATATGTATGCACTTGCTGCTAGCGTTGTCCCCTGTCTCGTGTCACGTGCCATTGCCTTGATTTTACCGCCCCGGAAGTGACCTACTGGTCAACAGTGATGTTAAGAAAATGGGATGTGACTGATAAAGGCAATGATTGGCTGCAATGGTCACATGCCATTTACAGGTAGAGGAGGTAAATAGAGAATCAGCACTGGAATGGCAGCAGGTGCAGAGGTGAGTACATATATCCATCTATTTATGTGTGCGTATGTATATATGCATAGACATATATATATATAAAGATATATAAATAGTAGAATATCAAAAAAAAACCCGGCATGCACTCCTTCAAAGACGATTCAAAGGTGGGTGCCCCGCACGATAGCTCCGATACAAGAGCCCATCCAATAAACAGATTTGAGAAGAATCCACGCAACCTAGTAAGTATTATAAACAAAAGGGTGATTTATTCTCACAAAGCTATGCTACAGAAGCAGACCTTCAGCTCAGTGGGGCTGAAACGACCGTTTGTAGTAAATGGGAGAATAAATCACCTATTGCTTCAAATCATCTGGAGTGCCGGGATTCTTCTTATAATATATATATATATATACACATACACACACAGATATACATAGATCTATATGTGTGTGTACATACAATGGCATGTATTGGGGACTCACTGTGGTGTATTTTAACAAAAAAACATACGCAAATGCTTGTTTAGTTTATGCATTGTGACAATCCCCTAGCTCTGAACAGAACCTCTATGCAGTGTTAACCGGTTTGGGCCAGGTAACATCTGCATACGGGTTTCTGCCCAATAAATGATACAATCCCGTTTTTATGGCAACCCTTTGGTTCCCCCAAAGGGAGATTTTCAAAGAAAAGAGGTTTTCGCTATGCCCTAAAACACATACTCACCTGCAGAGTTCATGTAATTTAAAGTTCATTTGCTATGATCATTTTTACATTTTGCATTTGGGAAAAATAATGGTCCCTTTAAACTGTAGGGGCACCCGAAAAACTTTATCCTACAATTTATATTTATTAATGGAGATCATTCTCCCCTGGGGATTTGTGGATTTCCCCTACAGACACTAACCCGCCTAAAACCCCAGCATTTATGGGGAGTAGGGCCCGACACCCCGCGTCGCCTGTGAAAATTTTTCCGTGACTACTTTTATAGCAAAAAGCAAAAATACAAACTACCCGGTATCTTCTTCCCCAATGCATCCGGATACCCCCCAAGAAAAAAAGAGGAAAAACAAACTTCCCTGCACTCAGTTCAGATACCAGCCATGTAACAACCTTAGAAATACTGTGGGGGACACTCATGAACATAAAAGAGGGGGATTTGGGTTTCCCGGAAAAAAGGCCTGAAAGTTTTTTAAATTTTTAAAGGTGGATTAGATGGGCTAAGATGGAAGAAAAAACAGGACAGGAAAAGAGGGCCCTTTAAAGGGTTAAAAATTTGTGATACACACCCCAATTTTCATCCCAAAAAAGAATTTTGACCGATCCCTTTTTATGACTTTTTCCAACCAATCGAACCCCCTAAAAAGCATTGGGGATTGGCCAAATGTAAAAGGAAACCTTTTTTTTAAAAACCCAAACTGCTTTCCCCCAAAATAATAGGGGCAGATCCGATTGGTTTGTATAAATTATACAATCTGCATCCCACAGCTAATAGGACAGATCCGATTGGTTGGTATTTAAATTCAATCTCATCCCTGCTAATTTGGACAGATCCGTTTTGGGTTTTTTTTAAGTTTTTAATCTGATTTTCCAAAAGCTTAAAAGGACAGATCCCATTGGTTTTGGTTTTTTTTAAGTTGTAAAAAAATCCTTTCATCCCAAACCAAATAGGGTTGTTTTTGTTGGGTTTGGTTATAAATACCCAACCAATTTCATCCCACAGTATTTGGAAGATTTTGATTTTGGTTTTATAAAAAATTTAAAAATGCATTCCCCAAAAAGCTAAAAGGAAGATCTGATTGGGTTGGGATAAAATTTTTTTTAAAACTGCTTTTCAATGCTAATTGGTTTGATCCCATTGGGGTTTATACAGGTTATATCACATCCAGAGCAGGGCTAGGGGAGGAGGTCAAGCACCCTTTCCCTTTGGGCCCCCAGCTAGGCCCGGGCACTATTTAATTCCCCAGAGTGCTTTCCCCATGCCCCTTTGGGAGAAAAGCTTGAATGTGGGGGAAGGTAGACTTTTGGTTTCATGTGTTACAAGGGCTAAATTTTTGTAAAAAATGCTCGCCCCGGGGGAAGAGAGTCTCAAAATGTTTTACGAGGGGTTTTTGCCTTTTGGGGCTTATGTGTAGGGCGCAGTTTTTATGGGATACCTTGCATTCTTCTTCTCCTTGTCTTTTTCCTCCAGTTTTCTCATGTCCCTGGCAGCCTGATCCTGAGAACCAAAAAAAGTGGTGTAAAAGTACTTGGGCCGTCTGTTTGCTAGGGAGCCCAAAAGCACCCCCATTGATCCCTGATGCCGGTTTTTTTACCCCCCCACAAATGTGTCATCTAAAAAAATAACCCCCCGGCCCCATTTAGCCCGTGAAAAAGGGTTGTTGGGTTTAATTTGGAATAAAATTTTTTTGTGTGGTACCCAATTTAAAAAAAAAAAAAAAAAAAACACTCTATACCCCCATCCATTCAAGTTCACCTATTTTTTCTTCTGAACAGGATATCATTGCTGCAGCGGTCAGCTTACTCTTTACACCCCCACTTTTTGGGAAGGGGAAAAAGCCCGGATGTGATGAAGAAAAGGGCATGTGACGCTCAGCGAATCAGCGTGCAGCGTGATGTCCCCCACGCCGCTGTACGATTGGTGAACGGTCACGTGCCCTTTCCTGACCTCACAGTTCAGAAGTAAGCACTCCCAGGCGGTGAAGTCAGGAAGGGGCACATGACCTCCGCAACGATAACATCCCAGTCTCACAGACGGGAACAGAAGACTGGAGGCAGGTGATGTACAGAAGTAAGGGAAACATACGTTTTTTGTTGTTTTTTTATTTTATTTTTATAGGGCAGCAGTATGCTATTGACTTTTTTTTTTTTTTTTAACAAAATGCAGAGGACAATCCCTTTAATTTTTCACTTCAGGGAAAAAAAAACAAAAAACCAAACACATTTGTTTAAACTGGAATACCCCTTTTAAAGGGGACATCCCCTCTATTCCCATGAAGGCCTTAGAGGATTTCTTCATGTCGGTCGTTGTTTTGGTGCGGTGCTGTTTGGGGGGAATTTTCCGCGGGGATTACGGCGGGGCCCACTTAGGGAGTTTCTTCTTCATGTCAAAGTTCTGTGAAAAAGGAAGTAATAACCTGTTACTGCACAAGCTGAGAAACACAGACTCAAAACTCCTCTATCCTCAGATCTGCAAAAAGATAAACCTCCCCCCCAAATTGTATGGGGTCCCCCCCAATGTGCATTCCCACCTGCTCTTTTAAAAGGTTGCCGGATTTATAAAAAATTTTCTGTAAGGTTGGGATGCGGTAAAAATGAGCAAAATGCCCCCACCTCTGCGGCTGCTACCTTTCCAGTAACATCAATGGCCCTAATGGTCCCCTGACAGTGATGTCCTGTACAGTGATTGGCTGCAGGGTCACGTGAGCCATGTATGTAAACCCACAGAAATGAATGCGGCATTGCAGTGCTAAGGCTTGTTCCCCACGGGTAATTGCGGAGGACTACGCCCCGAAATTTAAAGGGGGTTTTTTGGGAGTCGTGCTGATCAGCGGTACCCCAAAGCACGGGGGGGGGGGGGGGGGGGCAGGTGGCAAAAAATTGACTGTCACTTTCTTGTCAATCGATTTATTGTACACGGGGGGGGGGGGTAATCCAAAAGTTCTCTTTTTAGAGTATGGGGTTTCGTAATTGCGGGGCATCTCGCCCCCTAAGCACAATAGCTGGAAATTTCGCCCGCAATTAGCCGAAAATAAGCAGTGTGAACATAGCCTAAGAGACAAACACTGAAGATCTACTGTTATTCTCACCTCTCTCAATGCCGTTCCAGGCATCTATACTTTTTGGGCTGAAAGTCTGATTAGTCTCAAGTTTTTCCCCCACATTGGAGCCCCTGCCCAAACATTAGATCTCCTACTTTCACCGCTTCAAAAGCAACCTGAAACCCATCTTAAGGAACTATAACCTAAATACCGCTGCCCCTCACCCCCCAAACCTGTCTGCCCTCCCTTTTGTCTCTTTCCCCTTCTTTAGATTGTAAGCCCCGGCGGGCCCCCTCTCCCCCTGTACTGTTTTTAGTCATCTATTCACACCCTTGTTTGTTTGTTTTTTGTATGACATAAACCCCCCCCCCCCCCCCCCTTTGAAGTACAGTGCCCCCAGAATTCCCTGGCGTTAAAAATATATAATAATAATCTCCGCTTGATTTTAATGTATGGGTACAGTTTCAAGATCAAGTGGGGCAGCCCTGCCCCGCACATACAGTCCCAAAAAATAAAAATGGTCAGCACCTCCAAAATCTATTCAATAAATGGTGCAGGTCCTTGCTGACACGGCTGCAGTGCAAATGCAAACATACAGGAACGGACCAGCAGAACTCAACAGATACTAAGAGACAAAAAACTGAAGAGCTACAGGACAGGGACCCTCACGCCCTCAAAATTTTAGAACCCCGAGAAACAATTTACTTCATTTTTTTTTTTTTAATTTTTTACGGCATTTCCCAGCCATTACTAGTGTTTCTAAAAATATAGGAAATTCTCTTTAACCCCTTCTGAAGCTCTTGGTTTCCCTACCTGCTGTCCAATAACCATAACTTTTTTTTTTTTTTCCAAATTCAAGGAATTGGACCCTTTTTTTGTGGAGCGGGTTTAAATTTTTTTAATGGGGGCATAGAATATCTGGGATTTTTTTTTTTTTTTTTTTTTTAGGTGGGGTGAAATTGGAGAAAAATGTACTTGCGCTTTTTTTGTGGGGGTTTAATTTTCATGCTGTTCCCTCTTCGGTATAAATGATGCGTTATCTATATCCTCCAGGTTAATATGATTCTGACAATATTAACTATGTAGGGTTTTCCGTATGTTTTAATAATTTTAAATAAATGCAAACATTCTCAATTTCTTAAAGGGGTTTTGCCAAGAAGTGATTTCCTCACCTAACAGGCTGATACTCTCCTCTTCAGCCTTGAAAAAAGGGGCGTTGTGTTTCTGTGTTTAAAAAAACAAGTACCTCCTCTGTGATGTCATCGCTCCACCTCCCATGCACTCTCTCCAGGCTGATATTCAGTCTCTGTAGTTGAGCAAACATTGTTTGGCTAAACCACAGAGGATAACTGTATTAGCGCACAAGCTATACGGGTTTTGTTTTCTCCCTCTTCTTATCTGCTCAGGAGAGAAGATAAGATCCAAGCAAGCAGCGTTCATGAACTGCTGCAGGGGGGGGGGGGGGGAGGGAGGAGGGCCTGCACGTTTACTCAGATAATTACATTACAACCAGCAGATTCTCTATAAAGCAGACACAGGCTCTGTCACAGTGCAGAGGTAGTACATACGCCCAGAAGAACTGCTTTGTTCTCCCTTCAAAGCTCATTCATGTGCCCTGCCATCAGATAAGAGGTGCAAACAATGCAAGCTTGGCAAGATCAACTCCTAGTCATAGCTAATGTAAGCAGTCAGGAAACTAAGCGCATCTAAGCAACCCTGCAGCTCTCACAGGCTACACTTTTTTTAATTACATATATTTAGAAAAGTGATTCAATACCCATTTTGGAGTATCCCACGTCAACATTAGATCGTGGCAAAACCCCTTTAAATTTGCTCCGCTGCCCCATTTTCTGTGACCAATAACTTTTTTGTTCTTCCACTTATGGACCTGAGTGATGGTGCATTTGTTGCAGCTGCAGTGATGCGTTTATTGCTACCATTTTGGGATAGATGCGATTTTATCACTTTTTATTCAAATTTTCAGGAAAAAAACCTGCAATTTTAGCATTTTATAATTTTTTTCTTTTAGGGGATAAATGAGGTTATATTTTAATAGCTTGAGTTTTCAGGGATGCTAATTATGTGGAACTTTTTAAAATTTATTTGTAAAACAGCAAAAGGGGGCGATTTGAACTTTTGATGTTTTTTATACTTCAAGAACTTTTTTTATTTTACACAATAACATTAAGTTCCCGCCCCCCCGCCCCCAAAGGGGCTCGTTCATCTGTACACCCTTCTGCATTGTGTATACTATGCATTTACCAAGACTGTTGTTCTCTTACTGGTTGCCTGGTGCAGGAAGTAATAGAAACAAAAACATGGCGGCTATGGAAGCCGTCATTATACTTCCAGTTGATACGTTATTGGATCGGCACCCAGCAATCTCACTGCAGGGGTGCCGATCGAAGTGAGGAATGGTGCGCAGCATCATTTGTCATTCATTTAGATTGGGGGTCTGCAACGTTGGCTCTCTAGCTGTTAGGAAACAGCATCTCCCATCATTCCCACTGATATAGATTATATAAATGCATTATGGCAGTTGTAGTTTCCCAACAGCTGGAGAGCCGACTTTGCAGACCACCGATTTAGATGCTGTTAAACAGCAGGGAATGGAGCCGACAATTAGCAGCCGGCACCAACCTCCTATGTAGTGGGATCACTGAGTAAGTCTGCTACATAGGACGTACCCATACGTTCATTGTGGGTAAGGGGTTAAATCCGGCCGATGTGAAATTATGGGTGTAAGTAAGGCTGGGTTCAAAAATGCATAAAAAACAGCAGCTTGTAGCTCACTACCAACCAGCATTGGACGGGGGAGATGGCTGCGACTGCACAGTTCTCCCCATTCAATTCTATGGGAGTTACGAATATACCACACACACTCGCTCGGCTATATACTAGGAACTGCCATAGAAAAGAACAAGGAGAGCTACACAAGCAGAGGTATTTTGGAAATACCTCTTTAATCCAAATTTCACCTAGGTGTTTCAGATTTAAAGGTAATCTGTCGCCATTTATTTTAATATTTAAAACCAGAAACTGATCCATATTCTTTTCTTCTTATGTGTTTTTTTATTTTCATGACTGTAGATTGTCAATTTCTGTTGTCTTTATAGGATTATGGGGAGGACCTAAATTGTCTGAGCTGTTTTAGCAGATTTGAGAGGATGCTTTACAGCAGCTTCATGGGCATAGGAGCCTGTAAACAGAAGCAGACCCATTGACTGCTATAGGAGAGTTTACTGGGCCTGATCTGTGACCTGGGAAGAAGTCCGTGTGCAGGGAGGAGGAGAGGGGAAGCTGTGACTATCTCCTATTGTGACTGGTGGATGCTGTATTATCTATTCACACTGGTGTCACCTTTCAGTGTAATCCTGCCTGTGCTGATAATGAGACTGCTGAAAAGCTCTCTCTACAGAACAGGAAGTGTCAGACTATTATTAGGCCTAGTGGCCAAAGTGAGAACTGCAGAACTTAAATATTCATAAAAAATATTGAAAAAGAAAAGAAAACAAAAAAAATCAAAAATTCTTAAAATGTGTTTAACATAAAAACACGAGTAAACAATAGGTCATTTTTTGATGACATTTCCTTTAAGGCAATAGAAAGAATAGAAAAAAATAGAGTGAAAAACATGTATGAAACTTAATAAATATGCTATTATCATCAATTTAGGGTCTAGTGAGCCTAAGGGAAGGGGGGGGGGGGGAAATCGGACACCTCTTTAAGGCATCCTTATTGTCCCCCATGTTCTGCTGTTCACTACAAGGTTATAGGATTTAATTCCCATGATGGTCCTGCACCTCTGACTTATCCCAGACGGCGTATGGCAGTATACTACGCCCCCTGTGGCGCGGCATATTACGCCCCCCTGTGGCAGCACAAGCACGTGCGGCTTCTTCTCCGCTTTGTACTTACGCATTCTCCTCGTCAAAGTTGGCCCTCTTAGATCCAATCTTGTAGAAGGACGGGAGCTGGGAGGAGTTGGCAGCACCATAGGCAGAAGTTGCAGCGCGGAAAGCGCTATGTGACGTCTGCGGGAGCTTTGGTTCTTCCTTTTTTCCTGCAGAGATGGCAAATCCCCCAAAACCAAAGCCCCGTTTGCTGCTCGGACCCCCTTTGTTCCAGTTCATGGTCGCACTAAAAGAACAAAAAAAAAAAAAAAGTCAAAACTGGAACAGGTGAAAATCCAGGTTTCTGCGTTCTAAGCAAACATAGCTGGAAAGGCGTCACATTCCTCCTGCAGTTGTGAGGAGACTTATACACCATAGTCGCTCCACTGAAGTGTTAATGCATTCAAAAAGGCTCATGGGAAACGAGCCAGGACCCTACAGCGCCATCTATATAGCTGATGAGGGGCCAACACTCCGAAATTGCTGTCTGCAGATGAATAGTGGGTTATCTCTAATCCCACTTACATTGCAAGGCTCAGTGAGTCAGATGTGACTCGAGGAATGCTACATCCAATAGGTGAGGCTGCAAGAGTCGTAGCTCATTTCCCATGAGACTTTTTGACTATATTTAAAGGGAAAGTCACCAAAAATGAATTATTTAACTCACGTTTTTATGTTAAACACATTTAAGAATTTTGGGTTATGCACCAATGCACCATCCTTTATTTTATTTATTTATTTATTTATTTTTTACAAAAAACGCTACAGAACTTGCATGATAAAACACAAGAAGCAAAAAAAACAAAAAAAAAAAACTGTTTTTGAAACTTTTTTTGCCAGAAAAACATCGTGCAAAATCAAAGTGTGAAGAGGCCCCTATAAAGATTCTCTTCACACCTCCATTGAGAGCCTCCCTCAGGCTCATTGCTATTCTTAAAAAGAGATTGTCCACCGAAGAAGAGAATGAAAGCAGCAGCTCCTGGGGCCCCAGTAAAATGAAAAAATCCTTATGCTCCCATTCCTCCAGTGCCAGCGCTGCACCCCTCCAGTCGTCTGTCACTTTTGACCGGGGACGTCGCCGCAGTCACCGATTGGCCGCATCAGTCATGTGCCTCTATTTACATCACCAATTGGAAGCGTCAGAATGACACCAGTAGACCAGAGGGAGGGGAGGACAAGGATTCTTTATGTTACTGGTGCCCCAGGAGCTGCTGCCTTCATTTTATTACGTTGTGGACATACAATTTTAAGGAGGTCTCCACTTCGTACAATCCCTACTTGTAAACAAACGGATAACAAAGTGTCCCCCAATAATCAGATGTAATCTGGGAATGAGTGCTCAATTTCCCTGCAGCGCCACCACAGGGGGAGAGAAGCATTACACTGTGCCCATACATATTAATGGCTTATGTCATACAGGACGGGTCCTCCAGAGACACAGATGCCACAGACTATGGCCATGAGAGGGGGATCCTGAACAATGCAGAACTAGATGTAATGGGAGATTCTGAAACTGGACAACTCCATGAATATTAAGGGAGGGGGTGGGTATATCCAAGACTTTTAATGACCACCCACTGCCATAAAATAGGAAATGAACCCACACTGACCTCTCCCACCACTGCCAGAAATCCAACATTCTCTAATCCCTCACTGATGACATCACGTTCATGGATCACATGATGCTGCAGCCAATCCCTGACCTCTGTGGTCACACACTGTACATGTAAACATGTGACTGCTGAGGTCAGTGATTGGCTGCAGAATCATGTGATCCATGAACATGACCTTTCCAGTGAGGGATTGTTGGGGAGATCAGTAGGGGGTAATCTATTTTAACACAGAGGGAGAAAGGTTTTTTTTTTAATAAAATCCCTCTAATGTTGGTCATAGCTGTGACTAAGGAGGGACCAGGAGACAATCTAATGTGCATGGGTCGTCCTGATTTTCCCTGGACGGGAGGTAGGAGATAAACTGCAGCCAGCAGGGGGATCCGAGTGGCACAGAACACGCTCGGCCAAGAGAGGTGCCATGGCATCTGAAGGGGCACTTGGCCGACTGTGACCAAACACTATGAGCAGCTTCAATGCAGAACACGCGGGACACCCCGCATTACAGTGAAGGGAATCCACCAGATGTCAGGAGAATGAAGCCGAGCAGCCCCGATCAGTAGGGGGCGACTTGAGTGTCAGGAACTGCAATGCATTGAGGACAGATTGTAATTCCATGTCAGGAAGAGGGTGTTGTGTATAACCGGGACCCAAAGCTTTCTAGGCAGATTGGAGGTCATGTGTTATATAGTTGTCATACACCTGCACTATCACAGCACTGCTAACCCTCTGCCCATAAGGTACTCAGTGACTGCTATATAGTGAAGGTATGACCACTATCATAGCACTGCTAACACATTACCTATTATTATTATTAACATTTATTTTAAAGCGCCATTGATTCCAGGGCGCTGTACATTCGAGGGGGGTCACATACATAATATGTCAAATGAGTACAATAATAACAATGAGTGACTTACAACTGGTACAGAGGGAGAGAGGACCCTACCCGCGAGGGCTTACAATTTACAAGGAGGAGGGAAGAGACAGGAGGTGAGGGGCAGACATGTTTGTGGAGGGTGTAGTGACAGCAGGGTTATTCTAGGTTGCAGGCAGTCCTGAAGAGATGGGTTTTCAGGTTGCTTTTGAGGCTGGTGAATATGGGGGAGAGTCTGATGTGTTGGGGCAGTGAGTTCCAGAGTGTGGGGGAAGCACGGGAGAAGTCTTGGAGACTTATGTGAGGAGCTGATAAGAGGAGAGCAGAGAAGAAGGTCCTGTGTGGAGCGGAGATTGCGTGAGGGGAGATATCTGGAGATTAAGGCACAGATGTATGGAGGGGAGAGGTTATGGAGAGCTTTGTAGGTCAGGGTTAGCAACTTGAAATGAACTCGCTGGGTATTGGGAAGCCAGTGAAGGGATTGGCAGCACAGTCAGTGATTCTTACATAGTGGCCATACATCTGTACTATCATAGAACTGTTAACACGCTACCTATAGCACAGTCAGTGATTGTAATACAGTGGCCATACCCCAGTATTGCACTGCACTGCTATTACTCTACCCATAGTACATTCAGTGGTTATAGGAGAGTAATTTTCATACCTCTGAACTATCATAGCACTGCTAACACTACTAATACAGCAATGAGCAATCATTACATAGTGGTCATACCCTGCACTGTGATAGCGCTGCTCACCCTCTACCTATAGTGGTCATACCCCCTGCACTATAACAGCACTCCTCACCCTCTACCCATAGCATATCGCTATACATGGTTATAGGTGAGGAGTGGTCATACCGCCTGCACTGCTCACCCTCTGCCCATTGTAGTCAGTTATCACTGAATAGTGGTCGTACCCCATGCACTGTGATAGCACTGCTCAGCCTCTACTGATACAGCACTGAGCAATCGCTATATAGTGGTTATACGCTATGCCCTAAACATAGTAGTCAGTGACCGCTATATAGTGGCCATACACAAGTAATGGCCATACCCCCTGCACTGTGATAGCGCTGCTCAGCCTCTGCACATAGCACAGTCAGTGATTGTATTATAGTGCAGGGAGTATGACCACTATCATAGCACTGCTCACCCTCTGCCCATAGCACAGTCAGTGATTGTTATTGAGTAGCCAAACTCCAGTATTGGTTATATCTCCCTGCACTGCTGTTACTTTACCCATAGTACATACAGCGGTAACAGGTGAGTAGTGGTCATACCCCTTCACTGTGATAGCACTACTAACACAGCACTGAGCAATCGCTATGTAGTGGTTATACGCTGTGCCCTAAACATAGTACAGTCAGTGACCGCTATATAGTGACCATACAAGTAGTGGCCATACCCCCTGCACTGTGATAGCGCGGCTCAGCCTCTGTAAATAACACAGTCAGTGATTGCTATATAGTGGTCATACTCCTTGCGCTGCTAGCACTCTACCTATAGTATATCAAGTGATTGCTATATAGTGGTCATACTCCTTGCGCTGCTAGCGCTCTACCCCGAGCACAGGCAGTGATTGTTATGTAGTGGTCCCACCCCTGCACTATCATAGCGCTGCTAACCCTCTGTAAATAGCAGTCAATGATCGCTATATGGTGCACAGGTATGACCACTGCCATAACACTGCTAACACTATATCTATAGCACAGTAAGTGATTGTTTCATAGTGGTCATACACAAGTAGTGGTCATACCCCTGCGCTGCGCACCCTCTACTCACAGCACAGTCAGTGATGGCTGGACAAGCCCTCCTCTCCCGCTGCTTCGCTCCCCCATTATCCCTCACATATATTAGGAGCCCTCCGCTGTTATGAAGCACCTGCCGCTATCGGGCATGACGCGCCCCCCGTACACCCCGCGCCCTCCGCCTCCTCCACATCCCCCCCATTCCTGTCACCTCTTCCTCCTCCGTTCTCCGCGCTGCAGACCACAGCTCAGCGCCGCCTGCACACGTCACCAAGAAGCGGCCGGCGCCTGCTAATGACGTCACCGCGCCAGCACCACTCACGTCATACGCTGGGCCCCGCCCCTTTCGTGTCCCCAGTGCAGGCGCCATTTTATTGTAGACTTGTGACTGCAGTGAGGTGGTCACTGATTGTAATGGTAGAAATATTGAGTAGAGTGGACAGAAATGAGGCAGACATCAGGGGGCATTACCTCTGCTGTCAGCTACAGCCCACACTGCAGACACTCTACCAACAAGTGGGTGGAAAAAGGGCAAAAAGTGAAGGCCTGATGGGGGCGCTGCTGAGAAGGGAGGGAGAGGAAATCAATTCCACACTGTGTCAGCAAAGTCCATATACAATCTACAGTAATCAGGGCCGGACTAGGAATAAAAATCAGCCCTGGCACCAAGCCCCCACCAGCCCACATACAATGTCCGCTTAAAAAATTTCCCTTGTTCTCGCACCTCACCACTTTCTAAAATAAACTCCACTATAAAGCCGCTTTCACACGGAGAGTTTTTGGTGCATTTTGTGCAGAAAGGCAAAGCAGTTAATGCTGAACATTTCTGCACAAAAAAAAAAAACATCAAAAAATGCACCAAAACCGCTCCGTGTGAGAGCCCCCTACACACAAGTAAAAAAGAAACAGTGGTGCAGAGAAACCCTGATTCAACATAGAAGTAAAATGACCCTTGATTAGACGGGATCACCAGAGACGTGTCTCTGATGGAGTTGTTTTCTTCTCCTTCTGGCATCCACTCCATGGCGTCTTCCTTGTTGTTCTCTTCATTTCTTTCTCTGTCCGGTACAGCATGCAGTGTCTCTTCTAGTGTAGTCACTACTCGTCCCTGTAGAATTTACAACAAATACCTCTTAGACTCCTCTCTCTTCTAGCACTTTCCTATCAATTCCCCAAACAGCTATGTTAGACCCTAAAAATTAGAAATTAAAAAATGACAGATAAGTGGCAGGCAGTGACAGTATGCAGGCAGGCAGGGCCAGTATACAGGCAGACAGGGCCACTTATAGGCAGACAGGGACAGGACAGGGACAGTATATAGGCAGGCAGGACAGTGTATAAGTAGGCAGGGCTATTAAAGGCAGCGTATAGGTAGGCAGTGCTATTATAGGCAGCCAGGACAGGGTATAGGCAGCCAGGGCAGGGTATAGGCAGCCAGGGCAGGGCATCATATAGCCAGGCAGGGTATAGGTAGCCAGGGCAGTGCATCATATAGCCAGGGCAGTGCATCATATAGCCAGGGCAGGGCATCATATAGCCAGGCAGGGTATAGGTAGCCAGGGCAGTGCATCATATAGCCAGGGCAGGGCATCATATAGCCAGGGCAGGGCTTTATATAGGTAGCCAGGGCAGGGTATCATATAGCCAGCCAGGGCAGGGCATCATATAGCCAGGGCAGGGCATCATAGAGCCAGGGCAGGGCTTTATATAGGTAGCCAGGGCAGGGCTGTATACAGGTAGCCAGGGCAGGGCTTTATATAGGTAGCCAGGGCAGGGCTGTATATAGGTAGCCAGGGCAGGTCTGTATATAGCCAGGGCAGGGCTGTATATAGGTAGCCAGGGCAGGGCAATTATGGGCAGCCAGGGACAGTAAAAAGTAAAAAAAAAAGTAATACTCACCAGGATACCGGCTGTCCCCTCCTCTTCACTCTTCATTCCGGAGCCGGTGGCCGCTCACTGTAGAGAGCTGGGCCGCGGAGCAGGCGCGCGATGAGTCATCGCATCGCGCGCCTGCCCCGCGGCCTCCTGGGAGCTAAGCAGACGGGATCAGTAGATCCAGATGCTCAGCCTCGGCCGCTGCTTGCACCGCGCGGTGCAGGCGGCGGCCGGGGTGGCTGCATGGCTGGGTGAGTGTCCCAGCCGTGCAGCCATGTGGGGGAGGGGGGCTTGTCGGCCGCCTGCCACAGGGGTCCGGTCGCTGATGCGACCATTGTGGCCCCTGTAGCGCGCCACAGACCGGTGCCGGCACTCGGGGCCCGCCGGGGGGGGGGAACACCGTCCTCCTCGGCGGGCGATCCGAGCCGGCCCTGCGGCCCGGACGCCAGCAAAACCCGCCGCGGGCAAATGCCGGTTTGCCCTATGGTCAGTCCGGGCCTGACAGTAATTCATAAACCCCAACCTTTAAGGGGAGCTCCCACCATAGACTGTGATGGCTTATCATGTCACCATGCCCTCAATGTCTGACAGGTGTTGAAACCTGCAGCCATGTCTGGACCGAGCCAGAACCAATCAGCTTAGAAGGAAGAGCCGGTCACACTAGTGCACGACTCTCCATTCTGTTCTATGGGAGTTCCAAGTACAGGAGAGAGCTGTGTTCTCCATTCTCTTCTGTGGGAGTTCCCAGTACAGGGGAGCGCTGTGGTCTGTACTCAGAACTCCCATTAAAACAGAATGGAGAGATGTGCACAAGTGACACATTCCAAATGCCAGTAGCACACTATCAACTAAAAAAACATCCAAGGTACATAGGAATATTTGAAAAAAGCATTTCTGCTACTGGGGATACATGAAAATTTGGGGTTCTTAGTTCACACTTTTGATCAAAACTGCTTAAGCCCACCTCCCGATTTTGTCAAGGGGACCCCATTGCAGGTGGGTCCTAACACTAAACGTTACCTCTCATTGGAGCCTGTTCAGACTTCCATACTTCAGGGAGTGAAAGAACCAGCTAACTGAACACACTGCACTGTGAAGGTACCTTGGATGTCTTTTTAGTTGATAGTGTGCTACTGGCATTGGGAATGTGTATGTATGTTACTGCCGCACCATTGTGCACCTATACTCATTTTTTTTTCAAGAAAAAGGTTTTTGGATGTGCAGAGCCAAAGTATGTGCACAAGTGAGACCGGCTCTTCATTCTGAGCTGACACTTCTGGGGGCCCGCTCCAGAGACAAGTTTGGGCCCTAGAGCTGGGACTCGCACCTATCAGACTTTGATGGTCTGTCCTGGTGATGTGTCTATGGTGGGAATATCCCTTTAAAGGGGCTGTCTCACTACATTGATTCAGCTTACCTCAGTCCTGTTTTCATGGTTTCACTTTGAATTCAGGGGCGTGTTTACTGGCTTCTACTAGGCTGCAGTAGAAGCCAGGTCTGTAGCTATAGCAACCAGTGCTGGCAGCCTCTCATGAGAGCTTGGACAGGTCTGTAGCTATAGCGACCTGAGGAGCTGATGCAGCCCATACAAGAGGGGATATCTAGGAATAGGTAGGACACTGTTAATGGACATATATTGCAAAGTGACTTGTTTTTGCAAGATCTTTAACATAAAAAGCAATCATTGTAGCGAGACAACCCCTTTAACTGTTGTATCATTTTGGCCCACATTTGGGTGGTATGTGTCGGGGTTTACTTGCATTTGCCGTATGGTTTTGCGTTATTCAATAGAGCTGGATACAGTAAAGGTCCCAGTCACACCTGCCAGGTTGAAAAGAAAGGTTTTTTTAGCCACATGAAACCTTGAAAATTTGTGTGAGACGCTTGTGTGATGCCTCCTGTTCAGTGACATAACAGTTATCACCATTTGTCACAAACTCGGAGACCTCGATTTATCTGTATGATATATTGCTACGCGGCTGAGCTGCCGGTGATATTCAATGTTACATGTCCCTGTGGTTGAGGGAGAAAAGCGACAAACTGGAATGACAGCAAGAAGGAGCTGAAATTCTGCACAGACGGATCATCTGATTGGCATGCAGGGCCGTTCCTAGGGGCGGGCAGGGCGGATCGTTCCCGTCCTGACTCCTCCCCTGTATCAGCGTCGCAGGGGGCGCACGGGTTTCACCGCGCCCCCTGTGACGCTGCGTCCCCTTGGCTGGCAGCTCTGCCGCCGCGGAGATCCCTGGGAGCTGCGTGATAGTGTAAGCAGCGTGATGACGTCACGCCGTTTACACTGCTCAGCAGCTCCCGGAGCTGGACGCGCGGACCGAGGTCTGGTAAGTAATATTTTGTTATTTTATAATTACTTAGAAGGGGGCATCACTGGCTACAGGGGGGGCATCTACTGGCTACAAGGGGGCATCACTGGCTACAGGGGGGGGCATCACTGGCTACAGGGGGGCATCACTGGCTACAAGGGGGGCATCACTGGCTACAGGGGGCATCACTGGCTACAAGGGGGCATCACTGGCTACAAGGGGGGGCATCACTGGCTACAAGGGGGGCATCACTGGCTACAGGGGGGCATCACTGGCTACGAGGGGGGCATCTACTGGCTGCAGGGGGGCATGTACTGGCTGCAGGGGGGCATCACTGGCTACAGGGGGGCATCTACTGGCTACAGGGGCATCTACTGGCTACAGGGGGGACATCACTGGCTACAGAGGGCATTAATGGCTACAGGGGGCATAACTGGCTACAATGGGGCATCGCTGGCAACAGAGGGTGATCACTGGCTACAAGGGGGGCATCTACTGGCTACAGTGGGCATCACTGGCTAGAAGGGGGCATCACCTGGCCACAGGGGGATCACTGGCTACAGTTTGTTTTGTAAATTTTACAGTGAAAAGTCAGGAGTAGTCATCATGGCATCTGGGACAGATGGAGAAGAAGAAGAAGAAGAGAAAGAGAACAACTCTTCAGAGACGTCTCCTGTGAGTCACTAGATATAACTTTACTGTAATCGCTTATATGTCTGCAGAGCCTGTGTACAGCGGGTATCCACCCCTGTATGGTCACTGTATGGCGGTAATATTAGTTGTAGTATAATGGTTTGTATTCAGTAATGGTCAGTTTGTATTATTCAGTCACTATATGGTGGTGATATGTGGTCATGGTGTGGTTTTATTATTCGGTCACTATGTGCTGGTGATATGTGGTCATGGTGTGGTGGTATTATTCGGTCACTGTGTGCTGGTGATATGTGGTCTTAGCAGGACATTGGCACTATTTGCCTGGGATTCTGGTTTCGTGCAGCAGTGTTATTTAGTAGTTTTATATGTAGCACATTGTGGTAAAGCTTTTTGTATCTTTTGGCTTTGGTTTATGGTGATGCACTGTGGCGCCGTAGGTTACGGGAGAGGGGGGGGCGAAATTTCTTCATCTCGCCATGAGTGAAATTTAGCCTAGGAACTGCCCTGTTGGCATGTATGGATCCATTAGATACTGCAAGTAAAATTGGACGTCACTTCCCAAGAGCCGAAGAGTGTCGACACAAATGCAAACCTCCAGAAGGTATGTGCATGATATGTGGCTATGGGCGGGACACCCAGCTACAGATGTTCCATTGACCTCACACCTCCACTATCATGGTGCCTATGAAGACGCAATCATAGCCGGAGATTAGTCTGGAAACCACGTGGGAAATGCCATGAAGAGGTATTTACAACATAACATCCCACTGGTCCAACTCCCACAACTATGGTGTGGGGGTCATCAGGGCCGGGACGACGGGTAGTTGAATGCCTAGGGCTCCGCTTCATCCCAGGCAGGAAGGGGGCCCATAGAGGTATGGAGTGGGCTGAATTTTACATTGGAAGGGGAGGGGTGGGGGGCGCAACATGCCTTATTTACCTAGGGCACCAGAATACCTTGTCCCAGCTCTGGGGGTCATAATGTACAGCAGCCGGACCCCTCCGGTCCTTATTTCAGATACACTAGCAGCTCAGTGGTACATTGATTTGGCTATGAAATTAGTGGTACGGCCATGGTTCCAAGGAGACGTATTATAACAAGATAACACCAGGCTGCGTGTTGCTCGTGTTACTATGAGCAGCCTGGGTGGCCTAAACATGCTACCATGGCCTGTCTTCAGCCTTGTCTTCTATCGAGCACATCTATGATGGCATTGGTTGGCAAATGCAGAGGAGCTGCCAGAAGCCAATCCTGATGATTCACCTGAGTGCATTCAGCAAGGAAGAACATTTCCCAGACAACCATTAAAGGGGTTGTCTCACTACAAGGATTGCTGCTTTTTATACTAAAGATCTTGCATAAACAAGTCACTTTGCAATATGTGTCCATTAACAGTGTCCTACCTATTCCTAGATATCCCCTCTTGTATGGGCTGCATCAGCTCCTCAGGTCGCTATAGCTACAGACCTGTTTGATTTCTCCCGATAGGCTGCCAGCACTGGTTGCTATAGCTACAGACCTGTTCAATCTCTCCTGATAGGCTGCCAGCGCTGGTTGCTATAGCTACAGACCTGTTCGATCTCTCCTGATAGGCTGCCAGCGCTGGTTGCTATAGCTACAAACCTGTTCGATCTCTCCTGATAGGCTGCCAGCGCTGGTTGCTATAGCTAAAGACCTGTTCTCTCTCTCCTTTTTTTTTTTTTTTTTTAAATATTTTTATTACACAGAAGCATAACAATTAAAATACAAACACATTCAATTTTACGTGTGCATTTGAAAATAATTATACATAAGATTAATTTACAGAAAACACATCCGAATTATCAGTTAGCCTCTGGGTTAATTTTTTGTTTTCTCCCCTCACAACAAGAAGAAACCCCCCCCCCACCCCCCCAATGTAAACTTAACCCGCGGTACTACCTTACCCTTATCGTCAATATCTAAACGTCCTAGTGTACCCTTAATCTGCTCTCGCATATAGTACTCTGTGTATTTGAAAGGTTCCATCATTTCCTTTATTTCCCTATCACTAAAAGTGTTAGATATATAAGGCTTCCATTTTTTTATAACGACCCCACGCTCTATCCTTGTCTCTTTCCGCTGCACTTTCTCTATGAAAAACATGTCTCTGAGACACTCGATGATTTCTGCTACCTCCGGGACGAGGTTCTTTAATTCCAATGTCTTAAGATGCATCTTTTTGCTCTCTCTCTCCTGATAGGCTGCCAGTGCTGGTTGCTATAGCTACAGACCTGTTCTCTCTCTCCTGATAGGCTGCCAGCGTTGGTTGCTATAGCTACAGACCTGTTCAATCTCTCCTGATAGGCTGCCAGTGTTGGTTGCTATAGCTACAGACCTGTTTCATCTCTCATGATAGGCTGCCAGCACTGGTTGCTATAGCTACAGACCTGTTTGATCTCTCATGATAGGCTGCCAGCGCTGGTTGCTATAGCTACAGACCGGTTCAATCTCTCCTGATAGGCTGCCAGCACTGGTTGCTATAGCTACAGACCTGTTCAATCTCTCCTGATAGGCTGCCAGCACTGGTTGCTATAGCTACAGACCGGTTCAATCTCTCCTGATAGGCTTCCAGCACTGGTTGCTATAGCTACAAACCTGTTCGATCTCTCCTGATAGGCTGCCAGTGCTGGTTGCTATAGCTACAGACCTGTTAGATCTCTCCTGATAGGCTGCCAGCGCTGGTTGCTATAGCTACACACCTGTCCGATCTCTCCTCATAGTCCGCCAGCGGTGGTTGCTAGTGCTTCAAACCTGTACTCTCTCTCCTGATAGGCTGCCAGTGCTGGTTGCTATAGCTACAGACCTGTTTACTCACTCATGATAGGCTGCCAGTGCTGGTTGCTATAGCTCCAGACCTGTTTGATCTCTCATGATAGGCTGCCAGCGCTGGTTGCTATAGCTACAGACTTGGCTTTTATTGCAGCCTAGTAGAAGCCAGTAAACACGCCCCTGAATTCAAAATGAAACCAAGAAAACAGGACGAATCAATGTAGTGAGACAACCCCTTTAATAACCTCACTGATAGCAGCTAAGACCTGGAAGTGCGGAGATTCCTGTGCACGGCGCTCATACTTTACACTGAAGAACTCGAGATGTTTTGAATATTTACTTTCAATGTTTTAGCATTTGCATATCATTCTCATGTTTATTGATCCTGTGATTTCTATCATTCTTGGTGATGCAATTTTTTTTTTAAAACTTGTTTTTATTCAATTTTTACAAGCAAATATTATATATATTAAAAAATCAAGTTATGCAATACAGTGGTTACATGTTGTGAGATAACATTCAATTTCCTCGGACATTGGTTCATAGAGAACTTTCAAGGAGATAACAGTGAAGTAAGGCAAAGTTCAAGTAGGTGAAAACCTGAGTTATAGCCGCCTTCTGCGGATATTTAAAGGGGTTTTGCCACAATCTTATTTCATACCTCCTGTATCCAGCTCTTCAGCTCTGTGTGCTCAGAAGGGGGGAGTGTGTGATTTGTTTGAATTGCTGATCATGTGACCCAGAAGGATGACATCACCAGGCCTTTCCTCTCTGTAGCCAAAGAAAGGTCTGTTTATGTAAAGCATTGTGAGTAGCTGAAAGGTAAAGTTTTTGCCTCCAGACACAAGGGTTCTAGGTTCAAATCCTTGCAGGAACAAAACCTGTGTTTTTTTTCTCTTTATCAATGCACAGACCTGATTGAGTTTTATTGTTGATTTTATGTGCACTTTTTGACTAATTACTACGGCGCACAGAGGACGGGAGTAGAATGACAGCTCCTGGGGTTGAACACTTAGTAGCTGCCTGAGAAGAGAGGTGATGTCTGAGCATGTGCGACCAGGAGTGAGGAGCTCTCAGCCCTGGTCGTATCCCCTGGAGACGAGCTGTAAACAATGGATCACTAAAGGAGCAGCTAAAACAAAAACGGTGCAGAATTTTTAATAACGATGAATGAGGAAAATGTTTATTATTTCATTTGTAAGCTTCCCACGTCAATTTTACTTCGTGGCAAAACCCCTTTAATGTCCGATGAATTCTCACATATCAGAGAACAACATATCACTCTTGATGGAGCCTATGGCTGCTATGCGTGTAAGTAAGCAATATAAATCATAGTAAAGAACAAAGAAAACAGCAGATAAACTCGATTTTTTCTAAAATGAGCAAGTTGAGATCTGTCACGTATTCCTTGGCTGATAACTTTCTCGCCACTGCTGTACCACAGAAGGAGGTTATCATCTTATGCAGAATGTCATTGTGTTAGTTATTTTAAGTATTTTAGTGATGTGGCAGGTCCGGGAGTATATTTATATTATGGGCTTTGTCCACACATAGTATATAGAAATCATTAACAATAATGCTTAGCTGTTTGGATTTTATGTCATTTTTAGTTGGCCTAGAGCGCCTGCAAGATCTGCCTTTAAAGGGGTTGTCTCACTACATCAATTCATCTGACCTCAGTCCTGTTTTCTTAGTTTCATTTTTGAATTCAGGGGCATGTTTACTGGCTACTACTGGTCTGTAGTGATGAGCTGCTGAAGACACCAGGTCTGTAGCTATAGCAACCAGCACTGGCAGCCTATCAGGAGAGATCAAACAGGTCTGTAGCTATAGCAACCAGCGCTGGCAGCCTATCAGGAGAGATCTAACAGGTCTGTAGCTATAGCAACCAGCGCTGGCGGCCTATCAGGAGAGATCAAACAGGTCTGTAGCTATAGCAACCAGCGCTGGCGGCCTATCAGGAGAGATCAAACAGGTCTGTAGCTATAGCAACCAGCGCTGGCGGCCTATCAGGAGAGAGAGCAGGTCTGTAGCTATAGCAACCAGCGCTGGCAGCCTATCAGGAGAGATCGAACAGGTCTGTAGCTATAGCAACCAGCGCTGGCAGCCTATCAGGAGAGATCGAACAGGTCTGTAACTATAGCAACCAGCGCTGGCAGCCTATCAGTAGAGAGAGCAGGTCTGTAGCTATAGCAACCAGCGCTGGCGGCCTATCAGGAGAGATCGAACAGGTCTGTAGCTATAGCAACCAGCGCTGGCAGCCTCTCAGGAGGTATCAAACAGGTCTGTAGCTATAGTGACCTATTCTGATGTATGGACTGCATCAACCCCTCAGGTCACTATAGCTACAGACCTGTTTGATATCTCCTGATAGACTGCCAGCGCTGGTTGCTATAGCTACAGACCTGTTCTATCTCTCCTGATAGGCCGCCAGCGCTGGTTGCTATAGCTACAGACCTGTTTGATCTCTCATGATAGGCTGCAGCACTGGTTACTATAGCTACAGACCTGTTGTCCTCAGCAGCTCCTCACGACAGGACAGTAGAATCCAGTAAAAGCCGGTAAACACGCCCCTGAATTAAAGAATGAAACTGAGGAAACAGGACTGAGGTAAGATTAATCCATGTAGTGAGACAACCCCTTTAAGTACCAATTTGAAGTAGAACAAGGGGTTATTATTTGCCCGATTTCTGTTTCTGTTAAGAACTTTTACAATAAACAATTTCCATTTTGTGAACATTTTTGGAGAGTGAGAATTCTTTATCCGCTCCGTCTCCAGCCTATCCATGTGCATGGAATGTTTCACCTGCTCCAGCACCATTTCTGATCTGGCAGTGGAGGGATCGAGCCATTTTTCATGAATGCAGCATTGAGCTCCTAATAGTATAGTATGAATCAAATGTGAAGATCTTGTTTTTGGAGGTAAAAGTTTTTGCCAACTTTTGCAAGTGAGAAAGCAGGAGATTTGAAGGTGGCGACGCACATAGCACACTGCTCTCCAAAATTTGCATGAACACACCCTTCTTGATGGTGAGCCATGCCCCTTAAAAAGCCACACCCAATTCACCTAGCTGTGTAAGAGCTCTGGAAGAAAGCTAGATTAGGGTTTTGGCACACCCAGCTTTCCTGGACTGTTGGATGGTCTATTCAGCATCCAGGAGGGCTGGGAGATACCGCCAAACTGTGCCCCAATAGGTAGGTATCTTGGTACCCAATTTGAACCCTGTAGCCAGGTAGTAGCCTCCTGTAGCCAGGTTGCTGCCCCCTTCTAGCCAGGTAGATGCACCCTACAGCCAGGTAGCTGCCCCCAATAGCCAGGCAATGCCCCCAGTAGCCAGGTAGTAGCCCTCTCATAGCCAGGTAGTGCTTCTTATAGCCAGGTAGTGCTTCGTATATCCAGGTAACTGTCCCTACTAGCCAGGTAGCTGACCCCTTATAACCAGGTAGCTGTCCCTACTAGCCAGGTAGCTGTCCCCTTATAGCCAGGTAGCTGTCTCTACTAGCCAGGTAAGTGTCCCTACTAGACAGGTAGTGCTTCTCATAGCCAGGTAACTGTCCCTACTAGCCAGGTAGTGCTTCTTATAGCCAGGTAGCTGTCCCCTTATAGCCTGGCAGCTGTCCCCTTGTAGCCAGGTAGTGCCTCCTTGTAGCTAGGTAGTGCCTCCTTGTAGCCGGGTAGTGCCCCCCTTACAGTCAGGTAGTGTCCCCTTGTAGCCAGCTAGTGCCCCCTTGTAGCCAGGTAGTGTCCCCTTATAGTCAGGTAGTGTCCCCTTACAGTCAGGTAGTGCCCCCTTACAGTCAGGTAGTACCCCTTGTCAGATTGGACTTTCTGTCCCATCTGTAATATGTGCTGAGAGCGTCGTAAATCAGCGAGGAGCAGACAGCGGCCAGGAGGCAGAGGAGAGGGCACTGCTGCATCACCGTGCACAGGACACAGGGGGTGTCGGCTTACAGAGCAGCAGGACAATTAGGGCTTGTTCATACGGCGTTTTCACTCCGTGTTACAGGCGCTTTGTAGATCTGTCCTGGGGACCGACACAGCGGACCCCCAGATGGAGCTAAACAATCAGCAGTGAGATTATCACTGCGGGCTATGAGGAAGACGCAGCGGCGTTCAGATGAGAGATCGCCGCTGTGTGTTTCAAAAGCGCCGCTCGGGTCCATCTTGAAAAGAATTGACATGCAATTCTTTGCAAAAGGGACCCGAGCGGCGCAGGGGGGAATGACGCGCGGCTGCACTCACACCCCCTGCGACCCTGAGTCGGACGGCCGAGAGATGTCCGGAGCTGCAGGAACCTGGTGAGGTAAGTGGCGTTTTATATTTTATTATTATTAGCTCTAGGGGGGCTCTTCCTGGCTATTAGAGGGCACTACCTGACAACAAAGGGGGCACTACCTGACAACAAAGTGGGCACTACCTGAGAACAAAAGGGGCACTACCTGGCTACAAAGGGGGCATCTACCTGGCTACAATGGGGGCTCTACCTGGCTATAAGAGGGCTCTACATGGCTACAATGGGGGCTCTACTTGGCTACAACTGGGGCACTACCTGGCTACTAATTGGGCTCTACTTGGCTACAGAGGGGGCTCTACTTGGCTACAAGGGGGCATCTACCTGCCTGTAAGGGGCACTACCTGGTTATAGGGGGCTACTACCTGGCTAGAGGGGGCTACTACCTGGCTTTCTTCCAAAGCCGTTATGCAGTTAGGTGGAGTGGGTGTGGCTTTTTGAAGCTGGGTGTGTCCATGCAAATACGCCCTCTTCCGTCTCCTGCTTTTCCGCTTTCAAAAGTTGGCAACTATGCTGAAGTGGTTAATAGATGACTGATGGCAGCCCTGTTTGTCCCCAAGAATGTTGGTTAGATCTTTCCACAATCTTTGTGTTTCATCGCAGAACCATAAACCATGGATCGTATCCGATTTGGATAGATGGCATTTAGGGTATTCAAGTTTTCGGTCAGGTGCTGAGGGATGTGGGGGATATTACATAGTTTATAAGGCCGAAAAAAAGACAAGACGTCCATCCAGTTCAGCCTGTTGTGCTAAAGTGTTGATCCAGAGGAAGGTAAAAAACCCCAATGAGGCAGGAGCCAATTGTCCTCATTTTAGGGAAAAATTCCTTCCCAACTCCAATCTGGCAATCGGAAAAAATCCCTGGATCAACGACCCTTCTCCAGAATCCTGGTCACTATAACTTGTTATATTATTACATCTAGAAATGTCTCCAGACCCTTCTCCAGAATCCCGGTTACTATAACTTGTTCTATTATTACATCTAGAAATTTATCCAGACCCTTCTCCAGAATCCCGGTCACTATAACTTGTTATATTATTACATCTAGAAATGTATCCAGACCCTTCTCCAGAATCCTGGTCACTATAACTTGTTCTATTATTACATCTAGAAATGTCTCCAGACCCTTCTCCAGAATCCGGTCACTATAACCTGTTACATTATTACATCTAGAAATGTATCCAGACCCTTCTCCAGAATCCCGGTCACTATTATTTTTTTATTTATTACATCTAGAAATGTATCCAGAACCTTCTCCAGAATCCTGGTCACTATAACTTGTTATATTATTACATCTAGAAATGTATCCAGACCCTTCTCCAGAATCCTGGTCACTATAACTTGTTCTATTATTACAGCCAGAGATGCATCCAGACCCTTTTTAAATCCTCTGTATATTGTATATTATTACATAGATATGCCAGTTGGTGAAGCGATAAATGTGTCTCCTCATTTCAGTTCAGAATGAGACCTCTCAGAACGGTCGAGTTGAGTTTTACTAGGGACCCACCAGTTGAGTTTTTATGGGCCCACCAGTGGAGTTTATTTTAGGGGCCCACCCTACAACTACTGTAAATGACTGTACCTGCCTCCTATACCCTGCATCTTGCTTTTGCATCTATTTCTATATTTTATTACCTCTTCTGAGGATGTTTATGAAGTTATAAAACATCTCCAGGTCTGCCATGCGCAGAGGCCCCCCAAAGGTTTAGACTATTCCCCTGTGGGCCAGTGCGAGCCTTCCTCCATTTTTCACATCCAATTTTCTTGCAAATGTCTCTCCAGCCCCAAATAATTATATCAGAGAGATCATCAATCTTAAAGTCAGAGTTCCCTTTTTTTTAATTGTGTAGCACTTACAGCCTGTATGACGGGTTCTCGCAGTTTCTGATCGATCTCCAATAAAGATTGCGTTCCTCTAGATCAGGGGTCTCAAACTGCGGCCCTCCAGCTGTTTTGTGAAACTACATCTCCCATCATGCCCACTGTTATAGATTATATGAATGCATGATGGGAGTTGTAGTTTCCCAACAGCTGGAGGGCCGCAGTTTGAGACCCCTGATCTAGATGAAGCCATCAGAGAGTCGAGGGAAGTGTTTTGCAATTGTAATGTTTAGGAGCCTATACTCAGCCGTGTTATATTATTATGACCAAAAAATCATATCCAGAGTAATCGCCGTGTGCAGCCCGTACAGCAGCTAGATGGGCTGGGAGTGACTCCATAAGGTCCTAGTAGGTTGTCACAGGCATCTGGAGCCGACTGCATCCCACAGCTGCTGGAGGGGCCATAGAGCCAACACCACCATCCAGGGGCTCCCACAGCTGCTGGAGGGTCCATAGAGCCAACACCACCATCCAGGGGATCCCACAGCTGCTGGAGGGTCCATAGAGCCAACACCACCATCCAGGGTCCATAGAACCAACACCACCATCCAGGGGCCATAGAGCCAACACCACCATCCAGGGGCCATAGAGCCAACACCACCATCCAGAGGCCCCACAGCTGCTGGAGGGGCCATAGAGCCAACACCACCATCCAGGGGCTCCCACAGCTGACTGGCCAGTGCTCCCATAGAGCCAACACCACCATCCAGGGGCCATAGAGCCAACACCACTATCCAGGGGACCCACAGATGCTCTATTGCAGGCATCTTCAAACTACGGCCCTCCAGGGAAACACCAGGGAAACTACAACTCCCATCATTCCCACTGTTATAGATTATATAAATGCATGATGGGAGTTGTAGTTTCCCAACAGCTGGAGGGCCGCAGTTTATTATTCTATTGGGTTCAAGTCTGGGAAATTAGGGGCCACGGTAGTAATATCATAATTTATCATTATTCTATACTATCATTGATATTATTTTATCACTTAGAGGTCTTGGTCCTGCTCTTCCAACCAATGTTGGACATCTCTAGTTGGGTGACACGTCACATTGTCTTGCTGGAAGTTCCCATCCTAAATTTAAATGAGACCCCCCTTTCGCATGGTAGTGGCCAGAAATGCCCCCAAATTTCATACCCAGACCTAACATAGCCACCACCAGCTTGTGTTTTTTCCCCGCAATGGTTAAAGGGGTTTTTGTTTTTTAATGTTCTTGACGAAATGCACGTCCACCTTTTTAATGAAGCAGAAATTGGCATAAATCAGGTCCTTTCTGATTGCGGGAAAACGAATCCTTTTTCCCCGCTTGGTTATCTCTAGTTGGGTGACACGTCACATTGTCTTGCTGGAAGTTCCCATCCTAAATTAAGTGAGACCGCCTTTCGCATGGATGAGTGGCCCAGAGAATGCCCCAATTACATACACCAGACATAAAGGCCACCCGCTTGTGTTCTTCCAACAATGGTTACAGGGTTTTTGTTTTATGATGTTTCTTGACCGAAACTGCAACGTCCATCCATTCAATGAAGCAGAAAATGTGGCTCATAAATTGAGGTCCTATTCTGATACTGCTGGGAAAACTGAATCCTTTTCCGCAGCTTGGTTAGCAGAGGTGTAGTGACATCCGTCTGCTCCGGGGCCCCATACACAGTAGGGTTAGCAGAGGTGCAGTGACATCCATCTGCTCAGAGGCCCCAAACACAGCAGGGTTAGCAGAGGCGCAGTGACATCAGTCTGCTCCGGGGCCCCATACACAGTAGGGTTAGCAGAGGTGCAGAGATATCCATCTGCTCTGGGGCCCCATACACAGTAGGGTTAGCAGAGATCCAGTGACACCCGTCTGCTCCGGGGCCCCAAACACAGTAGGGTTAACAGAGGTGCAGTGACGTCCGTCTACTCCGGGGCCCCATACACAGTAGGGTTAGCAGAGGTGCAGTGACATCCGTCTGCTCTGGGCCCCATACACAGCAGGGTTAGCAGAGGTGCAGCGACATCCGTCTGCTCGATGGCCCCATACACAGTTGGGTTAGCAGAGGTGCAGTGACATCCATGACATTATTGTGCAGAAAGGCACAGCAATTAAAGCTGTACATTTCTGCACAAAAAAACGCATCAAAAATGCACTGTGTGAAAGCACCCTTAGCAGAGGTTCACTGTTGTGTTAGACACACATCTGATTGCGTCTCGAGTCATTTTGGTGGTGAGCTGCTCCACTGTAGTGTGTCAGTCACCACCGTGCACCCTCATAGCCGACACCCACCTCTCACATTGATGGCACTTAATGCTCCTCCATTTCCATGGTGCTTATTCCCATTGGCGCCATTTCTCCACTCACAATACTTTCACCACAGCAGCCGCCAACTGTTCACAAACTGCGTAACGTCAAAAATCCCACCATTAACCTGGCCTGGAAGCCAATAATCATCCAATTTCCAACTCTGATAAACTGCCCCCTTTTGCCCATACCAGCATTGAGGGGTATTTGTGCAGACAGCCTATTGCATACCTTACATACCCACCAAGCCAGCGCATCACACGGGACTTCATTCCTGAGCTATGCACTGCCGATGTCGGAAGTGGTCATAATAATGTGACTCGACTGTGTAGAATATAAAAAAATCAGACTAATACAACATTATGATAATAAATACGCAAATCGTCGTTTTATTTTATTACATCCATTTTAATGTTCTCTTGCCGAGTAAAAACCATTCCGGTGGGTAATAGCTGCCGCGCATCCACACAGGACACAGAACCGCGGAGGAAACATGGCAGACAGTCGTTCTATCCCCAATCATCTGTGTATGAAAGCAGCAACTGGACATGGAGTTCCTGAGTATCTAAATCTGATTACCTCCTTTATTGCTAGACATCCTCATTCTACTAGAGATCAATCGCGTGAATCACAATCCTATCAAAGATAATGGACACATTCAAGAAGTAGGGCAATGGCTTTAGAGTGGGTGGTGCTGTAGCTTCAAATCATGCAGCAGTCTCTTTAGCAGCGGGCTTTCCAGCTGTTGCAAAAACTACAACTCCCAGCATGCACTGACTGCCAAGGAATGCTGAGACTTGTACTTCCACAATGGTCAGAGGTCATTGTGATTCTGGTAGTCTCATGTAATCTGTAGTCATACAAGTCAATGATGGATTAAAGGGGGTCTCTACTTTCCAAGAAATAATTATATGGCCTGTATCATCTTCTCTTAGATCCTCGTTTGGCCTCTAAGTAAATGCTGCAGTAAAAAAAAAAAAAAAAAAAGTACAAACCAGTATATATGAACACAATGCAGATGTGAAGCAGTGGGAGAGAAAAAAAGTCCGCTTTTTCCAGAAACAGCGCCACACTTGTCTAGTGGCCATCTCTGGTATTGCATCTCAGCTCCTTTCCTTAGATTGGAGTGCAGCTGCAATACCAGCTACCGTCTGTGAACAACAGTAGCGCAGTTTCGATTTCTGCAACCTTTGTTATTGCCGACCAATATAATTATCTTCTTTAAAGAAGTCTAAACATCTATTCAGCCATTACCACTATTCGGGAAAGCTGGGTGACAACCCATGGGAAAGTTAGATATCTAGAAATACAGGCAGTCCCCGGGTTATGAACAGGATAGGGGCTGTAGGTTTGTTCTTAAGCTGAATTTGTATGTAAGTCGGAACAGGGATATTTATTAAATGTAACTCCAGCACAAAAGTTTTTTTTTTTTTTTTTTTTTTAAATTTTGGATCGTGCAGGAAGTGATTTTACATTTGTTTTGCTGTCTGTGCCCCTGTTAAGAAGATTTCACCTCATCTGTTGCTGTGGCCTGCTGGAACTTGTTGTTCCACAGCTACTATGGAACTACAAGTGCCAGCATGCCCCATAAATCTCCGTTTGTAACTGGGGGACAAGTGTAAGTTGGAACGATGTAAGTCAGGGACTGCCTGTAGTGGATGAGAATTGTTATTTTTAAGCTAATTTGGACCCCCACAAGGACAGAATAGCCCCTTTGAGGCTACTTCCATTTCAATATGTATAAGAATTAAAGTATATTATCCTTTTCTGGGAAAGCAGGGTGCACACTATATCTTACACCCAGCTTTCCCAGAAACAGATGGCTTCTTAAAACTTCAACCACCATCAGAAAACTTTTTGCCACCTTTTTCGGGACCCTCCCCTCTGCCGTTCCAGTAGGCTATTGTCGCAGTCCCATCTTATTAAATAGTGCTGACTTTTCACAGCATTAAGTCACATATCACATACTGGACTGGTTTTCTTTTGCACAACTTCCAATCTGTAGAGGGTTAATCCTGTAGTGTTAGGGTATGTTCACACAGTGCGTTGCATCGGGCACAGGTACGTGCCGCAACAGGTCTTGGTTAGCGCTGCTGAAAGTAGGTGCTTGCAAGTGGGAGGTGGTAGAGGGGTGTTCAAAAACCCCCGACTAGTGAAATCTGCGCTCTCAAGATAGTTACAGGTCCCAGCGGTGGAACCCGGTATGTCTTATGAAATATCGACATATTGAGACGGGAACATTACTAAAAAGCCCAAACCTGATGTCTCCAAGTCGTTCCTTTATCTGATAGAGGGGTGTTCCCACCATAGAGTGGTGACATATCGCTGAGATTTAAGTATACTACAAAAAGAGAATAAAAAAAGTGCTCACCACTCCCCTATTTATAATGGACACATCTCATACTATCTTGGAGTGAAGTAGCCGTATCTGTCTCTGGACAGTTCACCAAAACTACTGACCTGCGGTGGAAGTAATACAAATTAAAAAAAAAAAAAAAAAAAAAGCATGAAGCGAGAGGTTTTCCAGTGTAGAATAAAAAAAAAAAAAAAATCCCCAAAAATATTTTACATGTTAAAAGTCCATAATCCAGAACAAAGGCCTAAAGAGGCATGAAGACACGCTAGGTCCCTCTCCAAAGACCCACAGCACACCGCAGCTCCAGCACTCCCATCCTCTCCAAAGACCCACAGCACACCGCAGCTCCAGCACTCCCACAGCACACCGCAGCTCCAGCACTCCCACCCTCTCCAAAGACCCACAGCACACCGCAGCTCCAGCACTCCCACCCTCTCCAAAGACCCACAGCACACCGCCGCTCCAGCACTCCCACAGCACACCGCAGCTCCAGCACTCCCACCCTCTCCAAAGGCCCACAGAACACCGCAGCTCCAGCACTCCCACAGCACACCGCAGCTCCAGCACTCCCACAGCACACCGCAGCTCCAGCACTCCCACCCTCTCCAAAGACCCACAGCACACCGCAGCTCCAGCACTCCCACCCCTCAAAGGCCCACAGCACACCGCAGCTCCAGCACTCCCACCCTCTCCAAAGACCCACAGCACACCGCAGCTCCAGCACTCCCACAGCACACCGCAGCAACAGCACTCCCACCCACTCCAAAGACCCACAGCACACCGCAGCTCCAGCACTCCCACAGCACACCGCAGCTCCAGCACTCCCACCCCAGAAACACCCGCAGCTCCGCCCCACACCCAGCTCCAGACCCCAAGCACACCGCAGCTCCAGCACTCCCACCCTCTCCAAAGACCCACAGCACACCGCAGCTCCAGCACTCCCACCCTACTGCTACTCCAAACATTTCTGATGACGGCCTCTGGCCGAATACGTTCATTGGTCTAGCACAGGGGTCCCAAACTCCAGTCCTCAGGGCCCACCAACAGGTCATGTTTTCTGGCTTTCCTTAGCATTGCACAGGTGATTTAATTATGGTCAGTGAATTCTGTGGGAGATCCTGAAAACATGACCTGTTGGTGGAGCGTGAGGACTGGAGTTTGGGAACCCCTGGTCTAGCATCTCTCCTAATGCTCATATATGCACCGTTTAAACTATTGGAGATCTGTCCAATCTATGTATAAATCAATCACACTTTTGCTTGAAAATCTGTGGTGTTCTGTGGATCTTTGGAGAATTTCTATATGGGATTGGTTATCCCTCCTACAAGCACCCCAGTACCATTCTCTATACCGAAGGTGAGCGGCATCCCGCTTCAATCAACGCTAGGTCACACTGTGAACAAGAAACGATTATTCTGAAACGCGCAAGTGTAATGTATCCACATGTCTGCATGCCTTCATAGGCTATGTTCACACGTCGTAATTGCAGGGCGTACAGTATGTCCCGCAATTACGCCGGGTGTTTGGGACCAGCACTGATCGGCGCATACTCCTGCGACGTGGGTGCTGGGGGTTAGGGTAGCCCGCCGGCGCCATAGACATGCATTACTCGCGTCGTGTATTCGCCGCAAGTAATTCACATGTCACTCATCTCCCTGCGCATATACGATCGTATTGTACGAGCGGGGACAGGAAGAGTAATCCATAGTTCTCTATGAGAACTATGGATTACCGTAATTTCGCCGCATCTCGCCCGTATTAGAGCGCAAATATGACACGAAATGCACGCCAAAAGTACGCCGTGTGAACATAGCCTTAGGCTTCTGTTCTGGATTATAGACTTTTAAGATGCAAAATTAATTTTGAGATTTTTTTATTCTACACCATAAACTCGCTCACATGTTTTGAAAAAAGTTTTGGCTATTGCTAGGACGTGCCATCAAAGTCTGATAGGTGCGGGTCCCACCTCTGGCTCTCAATTATGAGCCGAAACTTTCCCGAGACAGGTGGGACCCACACCTATCAGACATTGATGGCCTATCCCAGTGATATGCCATCGACTTTATGGTGGGAGCTGCCCTCTAATATCCCATTTAGCCCCTTACTAGCCTAGTTCACATGTCTGCACAACGACCTGTCAGTGCGCTCATCATACGCCTCAGTACTTTGTATAGGAGATGACCACAATATGGTCAGTTGATGGGCTTGAAGAATGCAGCATCATGTGATCAATGAACGGGACCTGATCAGTGATGGTGCTTTGTATAGGAGATGGCTGTAGCATCATGTGATCAATGAACGGGACCTCATCGTGATGGAGCTTTGTATAGAGATGGTGCAGATCTTGTAATAAGGACTCACAGATGGCGCTTTAGAGATGCTGCAGCATCATGTGATCAATGAACGGGACCTCATCAGTGATGGAGCTTTGTATAGGAGATGGCTGCAGCATCATGTGATCAATGAACGGGACCTCATCAGTGATGGAGCTTTGTATAGAAGATGGCTGCAGCATCATGTGATCAATGAACGGGACCTCATCAGTGATGGAGCTTTCTATAGGAGATGGCTGCAGCATCATGTGATCAATGAACGGGACCTCATCAGTGATGGAGCTTTTGCGGCGCTAAAGCGGTGGTAATGGAAGAGGCAATTATGGGTTAATTTTCTATCTTAGCACAGTGGGGGGTGGTAGGGAGGTTTTATGTGTCTTGGAATACCCCTTTAAGGACTGCATCTTATGATTAAGGGGCTACTATATTCATATCATTACTATCCTCAGGGCCACATTTGCTCCTTATAAGTTAACCAGCAAAATATCGGTCCGCAACATTCCCCACCACAGCGTATGGATCCGATAACACTGTAGTACAGGGGTGTCAAACCCCTAGGCCTCCATCTTGATTGGGTACAACTACAACTCCCATGGCCACATTATAGTCTTATAATTAAATCGGAGATGTAGTCCCAACATTCCACCACAGCTTATGACCTGATACTGTAGTAGATGTAATCCAGATACACTGGCTAACTACTGCCCCCCCCTGCAGGTGGACACTATGAATAACACCACTATTTTGCTTTATAGAAAAATTTTGCAATAACTTAAAATACTTTCTCTTTTTATATTAGATTTATAAAATATTTGGGGGAGAAGAGATTAATAAATCTAAAGTAGTGAAAACCTAAAAAATATCAGAGACCAATTCCCTATAGGCTATATATGCACATTTGAAGTGATTACAGCAGTGGGTAGAAACTAACCTAACCGCAGCCATGGCAGACCCGGAGAAGTGGGTACACTATGACAACCTCATACAGGAAGACTTTAGCAACTCAACCAATCAGCAGATAGCTGGCAAAGTTTGTTCTTATATTTACGAATATGTTATAGTTTAACCTGTCAGGTGGTTTATGCTGCCCAACCTGAGAGAAGACTCTGATAGAGGGAGAGAAGTGAACCTCGCCGATATAGGTTATTTAATTTGGAGCAGGAAATCTGAATAAAGAGCAGAGTAAATTCTGATAGGAATCCTTAAGAGAAAGTGAAAGTCCTGTTAATCCTGAAGACATATAGAGATTGACAGCTTTACCTGTATAGGTTTGCATACAGAACAAACTGATTATCAATGAATTTGGGCGAGGTCAGTATGACTCTCAGGGTATGATCAAACGGGGTAATTTTGTCGCGCATTCTGTTGCGTATTTGTGCGGAAATTACGGTAATCCATAGTTCTCATACTATGGATTACGCCTCCTCTCCCCACACGTACAATACGATCGTATTGTACGTGTGGGGAGATAAGAGACATGTCAATTATTTGCGGCGAATACGCGCCGCGAGTAATGAATGTCAATGGCGCTGACGCCCGCCACACGAGTACTCGCTGATCAGTGCGAGCTCCCAAAAGACACAATGTACTGCGGTGTGTACAGTACGCGCCACAGTACATTGTGTGAACATAGCCTTAGAGTCTTCTAAAGGGGTACTCCCACCATACACATTGATGGCATATCAACCTGCTTGGCTGTGCTCAAAACTCCAACTAAAATCGATGGAAAAGTTCTGACCACCCCCTCCCAGAGAGTTTCCAGGACACGTTCTCGAGATAAATGCGGATGCAATCTATTTTTTTCAATATGCCATTAATGTGTATGGTGTTAATCCTGATAGGACGCCTTAGAGTGAAAAGTCCTATTGACCACAGCCACATAGTGACTGACAGTTTACTCTGTTCACACACTGATACAGAGAAAGCTGTCAATCAATATACTCGTATATCTCAAACAATTAGAATATCTTTGAAAATTAAAGGGGTTCTCCAGGATCATATTTTTATTTGTTACAGGGCTCACAAATGTATGATATTAAACCTTATCATTCAGACTATAATGAGTCTATACAATATATAGGTTTCTCTATTTGACAAATTATTGATATCAATTATATTTTCAGTGATATTCTAATTTTTTTTAGATGCACTAGTACGTGGGCGAGGTTAGCAGGACTTTCACTTTCTCTTAAACAGTCCTGTCGGGATTTACTCTGCTTTCTACTCAGAAATCCTGCTTTAAACTATATAACCTATATATAACAGAGCTCAACTTCTCTTCCTCTATATAACCCTGCTCTTAGATAGAGCAGCATAAACCACCTAACAGGTTCCCTTTAACCCTATTGGTGCCACAGCTGTAAGAACACTGCAATATTTTCTAATGCTGTCTAAAGAATATATCGAGAAACTGAACAGAATATATCACAGGATTTTCATCCACATGACGGCCTTATGCTCACTCTAATGCCTCAATCTTATGCGAAGTTGTTGGTCACAAAGCAGACGGAGGGGAATAGCCTAGTTCAGGGGTCTTCAAACTGCGGCCCTCCAGCTGTTGGGAAACTACAACTCCCATCATGCCCACTGTTATAGATTATATAAATGCATGATGGGAGTTGTAGTTTGCCAACAGCTGGAAGGTTGCTGTTTGAAGACCCCTGGCCTAGTTCCCTGGTCTGCAGCCGAAAACTCCACAATTAGGTATACTGCCTAAGATTCCCCATTGACCTTTATCAGACTAAGGGGAACGATAGATCTTTACCCAAGCAGATTGCATAGCTCGGATTTTACCTGTCAGATTCTGTAGATTTCCTTGTGATACGCATCTGCCAGGTCCAATCTGGCACCGCTTATCCCAGCTCTGCTGAAGTACCATGCAATTCAGACCAAGCCGGCCATTCATGTTATAGCTGGCATCTTTAGAAAGGCTTACATGGCTTCTGTCCTATGAACATTAAAGGGGTGTTTCCACCATATCGCTAGAATATGCCATCAAAATCTGATGGGTGCAGGTGGGACCTGAACCTATCTCTGGAACGGCCCCCCGAAAGTATCGGCTAATAATGGAGACACTTGTGCACGACTTTCTATTCTCTTCTATGAGAGTATGGCCGGAAAACACCACCCCCCCTGTACTGGGAACTCCCATATAATAGAATGAGGAGTTCTGCACAGGTGCTACCAGCTCTCCTTTATGAGACAAAACCTTTCGGGAGCCCATTCTCAGAGGTAGGACCTACACCCATCAGACACTGATGGAATATCTTATCCATATACTAAAGTCTATGGTGGGAACACCCCTTAAAGAGGTTGCCTCACTACAAGGATTGCTGCTTTTTATGTTACAGATCTTGCACAAAAACAAGTCACTTTGCAAAATGTGTCCATTAACACTGTCCTACCTATTCCTAGATATCCCCTCTTGTATGGGCTGCATCAACTCCTGCGGTCACTATAGCTACAGACCTGTTTGATCTCTCCTTATAGGTGCAAGCATGGTTGCTATAGCTACAGACCTGTTCGATCTCTCCTGAGAGGCTGCCAGTGCCAGTCGCTATAGCTACAGACCTGTTCAATCTCTCCTGATAGGCTGCCAGCACTGGTCGCTATAGCTACAGACCTGTTCGATCTCTCCTGATAGGCTGCCAGCACTGGTTGCTATAGCTACAGACCTGTTCGATCTCTCCTGATAGGCTGCCAGCACTGGTCGCTATAGCTACAGACCTGGTGTCCTCAGCAGCTCCTCACTGCAGGCCAGTAGAAGCCGGTAATCACACCCCTAAGTTAAAAAATGAAAGCGAGAAAACAGGAAAGATGAATCGATGTAGTGAGACAACCCCTTTAAGAATTTTGTAATAAAATTTCAATACTGTCAAATAATTCTGATCTTCATAACCGGACACTGCAGAAGGCAAGAACTTCAATTCGTAGATGGAAGAACTCTGTCCGTTGGTTCTTATCCATGGGGGACTCATACAGAAATTGTATCACAACCGTGCAGCACAGTTACCAACTCAATAGGGCCCATGTTCCTTATGCTTTATGATGAGCTGATGGGGTATGTTCTAAAGCAGAGCATTTCAGGACATTTCTCCGCTACTTTGTGCAGGTCATAGAGGCGGGAATCGCTACAGCTAAACAGTCTATGGCCAAAGATACCTTGGGAGAAGGTTTAAGACACCAGGTCATCGCACCCCTGCTAAAGGTAACGCTTACAGAAAGCCGCGTATGGGAAGACAATGGACCAGTTCATCACAATCGAATACTATACTGTTCCTAAATGAGGTTTCCGTTTCCCCCCTTGCTATCCAGAGCCAAGTTGCAGTTAAGGAAGGGATGGGATTGGCTGGTCTGTTACATGGCCTTCACTTTAATCTGCTTCATCTTCATCTGCTTCTTCTCAATCTTCTTCTGCTCCCGGCGCTGTGCCGCCTCCTGGATGAGATTTAGAAGAGAAAAAAAATGTATTGAAGGGTTTTCTATATTCCGTGATTAAATAATAATCATCCCATACAGGTAATGAGAAGATGAAGAGCGCCACCTAATGGCCAAGCCTGAAATACTACTCCGAGATCCAGTAAATAACATATCAGGATATTTACTGATTACCTGTGTTCCCTTTACTATATTGCTTAACCCCTTAAGCCGAACACCTGAAAAGTAGTTAATGACCAGAACATTTTTTTTTAGTTCTTAGCCTCCTTGCGTTTCAACAGCCGTAACTTTTTAAAAATTTTCCATGATGCAGTTGTATGAGGCCTCGTTTTATTCAGGAAAAGTTGTACTTTTTGGGGGAATAGTTTAAATTCACTTATAAATAATCACAGAATTTTTTTTCAATTTTTTTATTAAATTTTTTACACCATTCATATTTCACACTTAATACTGTAGATTAATTCTACAGGTTATTAGGGTTGGTGGATACCTAATTTGTGTGGGGTTTTTTTTTATTGTGCAATATATGAAAATTATTTTTTATTAAACTTTTATTTTATATTTTTTTTATTTTTTTTACATTTTATGTTTTTTCCCTTTTTTTTTTTTTTTTTTTTTTTTTTAAAAACCCCAAAAGGGGGAGAACTTTTTTTTTTTTTTTTTGTAAACCCTTTAGAAATGTTTTTGCATTTTCATATATGCTAATACATAATAATCTTGCCAGTTGACACAGGCTGCTCGGGGTAGCACCATTTCCCCTGACACTGGCTTCTTACCAAACGCCCGGGGGCCACTCAGGTCCCCGGGGGCTGACGTGCACCCTTCCCGGGGCTCTGTGGGTCCCCGGCCGTTCCGATCAACCACAGACAGGGAAAACCCTTTGATTGCGCTGCGGTGATGAACTGGGGCAATAAAGGGGGTTAAGACACGGGGGGCCCCGTGGTTCAGGAGCTTCTGGATCGGGGCTGTGTAGTAGACCCCCATCTCCGTGCTGCGGCCCCCGAACTCAAATCCTAACTGCAGCGACCCCAAAAGACGTCCGCAGACGAACAACCGAACCACGGTCATTAAGGAGTTAAGTTTACTTATAAATTTATTGAATTTTTTTTTTTTTTTTTTTACACTATTTCATTTCCCCTTTAATACTTTGTTAGATTAATTCTACAGGTTATTACAGTCGTGTGGATACCTAATATGTGTATTTTTTTGTGTGTGTAATGTATGCACAATTATTCTTTATTAAATATTTCCTTTTATTTTATTTCTTTTTTTTCTACACTTTTTTATGTTTTACCTTTTTTTTTTTTTTTTTTTTTAAATCCGATGAAGGGAGAACTGTTTTTAACTGTTAAACCGGGTACTGTGTGTTTTCGGGAGCCGCGCTAATCAGTTCACTCCCGATGAAAGGGGTGTCAGGGGGGGACCCGGGACCCATGAATGCATTACATGCCATACTCAAGAGTAAGAGTAAGTAATGTCCCATTTTTGTATGTTTTTTATGCGTTACATGCCACTTATCTCCTTCACACAATCCATAATTGTACACGCGGGGGGATGAGGCATAATCCATAGTTCTCTATGAGAGCTATGGATTACCGTAATTGCGGCTTACTTTTCGCCGCATATAATGCGCAAAACGAAATGCACGCCAAAATAAGCTGTGTGAACATACCCTAAGGCTCTCTGCTGTACAGAGAAGATCTTGTGATCTCATCTCACTGCAATCAGAAGAGCTGTGAAAAACCAATACTAACATTCTACAGACCCATCCACACCTTCCCAGACAAAACCCAGAGGGAAATTAAAACTGCTTGTGGCTTTGTGAAAAGAAAAGGACAACCCTTTAAAAAAACACACAGCAAAAGGGCGCTCAAGCCCCCCCTTTTTTTTCCCCATAAACCCTTTTAGAGTAATTTTAAAGGGGTTTTCCCGACAGTTCAAACGCTCTTTTTGTCTGTGGGTTTATACAAAAAATTAAACAAAAGAAACATACTTACCGCCTGGATGCTGTTGTTTCTGGTTGTATCTGTGAACATTAAACCCACATGACAGTGCCCCCAAATCACGGGAACTTTCGTCACATGCCCCGGGGGCCCTTGATTGGCACACGTCACATGAACATTCACATCTACAGCCGGGATGACCACCCGACGGAATGAAAGCATCCAGGAAGCAAGTGTGATTTTCTTTCCTTCCATTTTTCATCATGCCACGACAGACCAATGAGCATTTTGAACTGCCAGAACCCCCCTTTAGAATACTAAAAGGCTCAAGTTCCAGTGCATTGTTAAAGGCAAATAAGCCTCCACACACCAACGGTTGCCATTGTGAGACATATTATACATATTACGGTTAAAAAAAAGGCACGTGTCCATCAACCAAGGGTGGGGGAAAAAGGGTTTAAGGGAGAAACAAGGTTTTTAACCCAAAACCCCCCCTGGGAACCCCCGAACCCACAAGAACCAAAATCCCAGTGGAACCCTATCTCTGACCCAAGCCTCCCACCCCAGATCCAGAATTTTACAGGGTACATACCATTAATATTCTTTAGTTCCGGGGGTATCAAACCTTTTTTTGAAACCCCAAAGTTCCTCTGTACCGTCTCAGGGGGCTATCCCATTAAATTTCAGTTCTTAAAGTGAAGAACCCCTTCTCCTCTGGAGATTGATCCTTTTTTCTCCAGCCAAATTTGGAATGTCCCCTTGTTCTTTTGAGGGGCTTTTACATGAAATAATTTTTCCCCATACTTTTTGTAGGGCCCATTTATATATTTATATAAAATTAATCATGTCCCCCCGAAGCAGTCTTTTCTCAAGACTAAATAAGTTCATGGTCATATTCACTAATGCTTCATACGTACATGCAAATTATAACTCGTTCTCTTACAATCACCAATTAACCAATCATGTTAGTGATAGAATAGTCATGTGATTAAAAAAGTGCTATTGGAATGTAATTTACTGTGATTAAAAACAGATTTCATGTCCCAAACGGAAGTGTAGGTCATATTTCTCGAGCTCCGGGTGTCGGCAGCAATAAAAAAAAGTAATTCGGAGGAGGCATTTTAATTGGATAAAGGAGTGGGAAAAAAGATAATTTCCACCTGTTTTATCATCTTGACAAGTCTACAACCTCTCCTCATTAACTAAGATCTCCATTCCCTTATAAGTTTGTTGCTCGTCTTTGTACCTCTCTAGCTCCATTTACATCCTTTCTATAAACTGGGGCCCCGGGAAATGAACACACAAAAAGTGAGGTCGCACCAATGCTTTGTACAGTGGTAGAATTACATCCTTGTCCCGAGAGTCCATGCCTCTTTTAACCCCTTACCGCCGGAGCCAGTTTTGGCCTCTCTGACAGAGCCCCATTTTTGAAATCTGTCATGTGTCACTTTATGTGAGAATAACTTTTTGATACTTTTACCTATCCATGTGATTCAGAGATTGTTTTCTCGTGACACATTGTGCTTTAAGATAGTAAAAATTTTGGCCAAAAAAAGCTTGTTTATTTGTGAAAAATATCAAAAAATCATGAAAAAATTTTAAAAATTACCAATTTTAAACTTCAAAATTTTCTGCATGTAAGACAGATAGTTATTCCACTCAAAAAAGTTTATAACTAGCATCTACCATATGTCTGCTGTAGTTTGGCCTAATTTTTTAAATGTCTTTTTTTTTTTTTTACGAATTGGGGGCTTGAAATTTATAAAAATTTTAAATTTTCAAAAAAAATTTGCAAGACAATTTTTAGGGATCAGTCCATTCTAACGGATTTTGTTGTTTGTATGTTAGATCCCCCCAAAATGACCTCATCAAAGAAAGACACCCCTTAAAGTATTCAAAACGCATTTGGGAAAAGTTTTTTAACCCATTGGGTGTTTAAAGGGAATTAAAAGCAATGGAATAAGTTTAAAAATTTTACTTTTTTGCAGATTTTCAATTTTTATGCATTACACAAGAATACGGAAAATGGTCAGGGAAATAAAATTAAAATTGTTTCCCCCAATTTGCCTTTTTTCAGAGATTCCCTATTGGCCCTAGTCTTATTTTTTAAACCACAACCCCCAAATGGGGGAGCACCTACGGGACCGGGGGGTCTCTTTTTTCATTACGATTTTATTTAACCCATTTCATTTTGGGGACCCCTAATGCTAAAAATTAAAAAAACTCCCCTAAAAAACCCCCAAATTTGGGAAAAAAAACTACACCCCTTAAAGGGAATATATCCAGGGGTGAAATGAGCAAACACCCCACAGGTTGTCAAAAAAATTTTTAGGTTAGGCTGTGAAAATTTTAAAAAACATTTTTTCCAATAATTGCAATTTTTCAAAAATTTTTTAAAATTTTTTAAAAGGGGCATCCTGGTAAAAAAACCCCAAAAACCTTTTTTCCCAAATTTTCTTCCAAGTTCAGCAATACCCCATGGGGGTGTAACTGCTTTTTGGGGCAAGGGGCGGGGGCAAATAAGGGGGGGGTGTTACTTGGTTTTTGGGAAAACGAATTTTGGGGGGGCCATGTCGCATTTACAAAGCCCCAAAATACCAGAACAGGTGAAACTTCCAGAAGTCCCCCCTTTTGGGATTCAGCAGGCCTCATGATCCATCTAGGGGGTATTGGCATTTTGGGTGCAAGGTTTTTCCAATTTTTTTTTTTTTTGCATTGGGCTATGAAAATGAGGGGAAAACGCAGTTCCCGCCATTGGTTTTTGGGGGTTCTTTTTACAAACGTTGGGCCGGGCAGTAAAAAAATGATAGGTATTTTTACTATGGGGCGGTAAAATTGAAATGATATAGATTTTTTTAAAATTTTTTTTTTTATTTTTTATTACTTTTACACATAAAAATAGGTCTATAAAAAATTGCGTTTTTATGTTGTCCTTTTTGATACCCAAAACTTTTCTTTTTTGTTCAGCTGTTTAGGGCTTGTTTGTTGTGGGATGATTTGAGTTTTTATTAGTACCATTATGGGGGGCATAGCCGCTTT
Source organism: Phyllomedusa bahiana (assembly GCA_025379985.1). Taxonomy (NCBI): domain Eukaryota; kingdom Metazoa; phylum Chordata; class Amphibia; order Anura; family Hylidae; genus Phyllomedusa; species Phyllomedusa bahiana. The sequence goes on from JAODAL010012335.1 coordinate 92,852, forward strand.
GATCATTTTTTATTAAGGTTTTGTGAGGCATTTTGAACAAAAATACAGCTTTGGTAGTGTTTTTTATTTTTATTTTTAAAAAGCGTCACCTTGCATTAGCTGACTTTTTAGTATTTTCAGCAGGTGATACGATTACAGCGTTTCCCAATTGTTTTTTTTTTAATGTTTTATGCTTTTACCCAAAAAAAACACTTTATTCAAAAAGGAAACACGTTTTTGCATCGCCATTTTTTCAAGCCATAACTTTTTTTTTTTTCTGTGTACGGGCTTTAGGGGCTTGTTTTTGCGGGATGAGTTGAGTTTTATTTGGGATCTTTTTGGGGGGGCCAGCTTTTTGATCATTTTTAATCCGTTTTTTTGGGAAGGCAGGTGAAGAAAAACTGAATCCTAGTAGTGTTTTTTTATTTTTATTTTTTACAGCACTCACCGTGCAGTATCCCTTACCGGGTTTGCTTTTCTCCAGGGCGAAACATTACGGCGATACCCTATTTATATAGTTTTTTTTTAATTTGGAACCTTTTAAAAAAAAATAGTTTTTATTTTTGGGTTTAAAATATTTATGCATCGCTGTCTTCTGGGGCCTAACTTTTTTATTTTTGGGATACAGAGACGTGTAAGAACTTTTTTTTTTCGGGATGAAAAGAGTTTTAATTGGACAACTTTGGCGTTTTATGAGTTTTTGATCCTTTTTATTCATTTAAGTGCGGGAGGTTCACAAAAATCGCAAATTTTGTGCTGTTTTTGTTTTTGTTTTTTACGGGTTTACCATAAGGGTTAAAAACTGAAAGTTTAAAGGGTGGATGTTTCGCACGCGGGGTACCCAAAAATGGGGGACTTATTTTATTTTTTTGTTTTTTTGGGGCGATTGGGTTTGTAAAGGGGAAAAAGGGCAGTGATTGTTTTAATTTTATTTTTTGTTTTTGGTTTTTTTTTTTATTTTTTACTTTTCACATTTTTTTAATTTTCCCCCGGAGGATTTGTAACTGGAAATTTTCCCCACTGGGGAAAAGCAATCATTAGATTGCTTTTGAAGAGGCTCTGTGCACAGCGTTTCTGCGTGATAGGGCGCCCTGGGGAACTAGTGAACCTGCCCACAATGCATTGTGGGATGGTGACTCACCCCAAAACCCAAAGCATTTAGACAGCATCCGGGGGAATTGGTAGGGGACGGGGGGGCGGCATCTGTGCCGTGCCTCGCCGATCGAGCGAGGGAGCCACTCCCCTGCCTCCGGCTTATTATCGGGCCCTGACAGGCTGCGGGAAGATGCGTTTTTCACCCCGGGGCCCGGGGGTCACTCCGGCGGGGGTAGGGGCATGAACCCCGGTAATTTACCCTTTTGGGTTTCCAGCCCCGATCGCGCCGGTCGCCCCAACCCCGCGATCGCCAGGGCGTTGCATACGTCCATTTGGGGAAGTACTTCCGAGGGCGTAGAACCCCAAAGTCGGGAAGGGGTTAATACACGCCAATATCTTACTTGCCCTTAGAGGCAGCTGTTTTACATTGCTGCTATTTTGTTGTTATACTACAAAAACCCCAGATTTTTCTGTTGTGTATATGTTGGAGGAGTCTTATGCTGTATGCTTTCGTCGAATGCCAAGATGCAGTGTGAAAGGCGCCCCCCCCCAACCCACCTCCAGCCGGCGCTGCTTCTCGGGATCCTCCTCGTTCATGATGCGCTCTTTCTCGGCTCTCTTCTTCTCCTCGCGTCGGGTCTGTGCGGCTTCTTGGCGCTGCACGTGTGTGAGCTTCAGGAAGTTTTCCTCCACGCGGGCGCGATTCTTATCAGCTTTTTGCTTCCCCTGGAATTGAGGTTCAGGCAGGACGTTAAAAACAACAAGCCCAGTAAAAACAGGTAAATGTGTTTGGGAAGAGTACATAGTGTGTCGGGGCGGCATTTCCGGGATAGCTCATCCGTTCGACGGAAATTTTCCTTTATCGATGCTGTAAATCACCATGTTCATCAGCGGCAGAAATTACTCCAAAACTCCTTCACGATGCTTTCCCAGCTCCAGGCCCCCTATGATGGGGGGAAGAAAATGAGATCCGTTGCTTTTAAATTAAGGGCTATCCCCCCCCGGCAAAGGACAAAAAAACCCCGGGCGGTTTATCCTTTGTTTCCCGTTTTTAAAAAGGGCCCACCCCCTTTCCCTTGATATTGTTCATTTCCGTCCAAAAACCGGATTGGGAAAAATGAACTTTTTCAATTTTTTTTCCATTTTTTGGAAAAAAACCCCCGGGTGGCGGTGGGGACTGCGGACGGGGTTTTTTCCCCTTGCGGCCCGGTGTGGTTTGGTTTTTCGGACGGTTTTTTAGACGGGCTGCAAAAATGCAAAAAAGTCTGAAAAAATGGTGCCGGGGGACATTTCCCTATTTCTTATTAACCATTTAGGGACCAAATGCAAACCCCCCATCCATTAACCCTAAATGTAAAACAAAAAAGTCTTTTTGGGCTCTGGCTTTTTAGGGGGGGCCCCTCCCTTTAAAAAAGGGGCCAAAAGTGTAAAGGGTGAAAATATGTAATTGTAATGAATTATAACATTTCAATGAAAAGGGGGCCCCCTACCCCCCGCCCCGCTTTGAAACCCTGTGGGCCAAAGGTAAAAAAAACTATTGCCAGTTTCAATTTCTTTTTCTAATTTAGCTTCCCCCTTTACGCGAGAAACAATTTTTTTCTCCTGCTTGGTACAAAAGCTTTCCCCATTTTCCGGCCACCTCTCCTTCTCTAAAAAGGATCTAGAGCCCTGGGAAGGATTGGGGACATTTTACTCCCCCCCTGTGTTTATCACAACACAGGAGCTTTTATGTTTTTTTTACTGACAAAAAGTTAACCCTAACCCAAACTGTTCAAAATTTTGCTTCCCTTCACAGCCCAGGCAAATTTTTTTCTCTTCTTGTTACACAAGCTTTTTCCCAGTTACCGGGCCACCCTCTTTCTCTAACACAAATGGTGTCAAACTTGGGGGCCCTCCA
>JAODAL010012336.1:0-95820 GCA_025379985.1 Phyllomedusa bahiana
CTTAGTGTAGAGCAGTTCCTACGAGCCCTAAGAATTTGGCCTATGGGAATCCCCTTCTTTCGGAAAGGTGGGTGCCAGCTAGAAAAATGTAACAAACTATTGGTAGCTGTATTGGTAGCTGCTTGTTTTCATCCAACAGAATTTGGAGATCCAAAAAATAAATTTTTTCTTCATGAATTTAAAATGTAAATTTCATCCCAATTTCATTATCATTGAGTCTAGATACAAAATCCTTAAATAATTCTTCACTACATCCCAAAAAATCAATATATCATCAATAAAGCGACCCTAAAATAAAATCCGATTTGTGAATATTTGAAAGTGTTCAGAAAAAACAATAGCCTCCTCCCACCAACATAAAAAAAAAAAAAATTAGCAAAACTTGGCGCACAAACTGTGTCCATGGATGCTCCCTTTATCTGGTGATAAAAGGGGCCATCAAACAAAAATAATTATGTGTCAAAACAAAATCCAATAACTGTAAAACAAAATGATTATGTTCAATAAATTGCGTACCTCTAGTATTCAAAAAATACTTGATTGCTTTCAGGCCCAGGTCATGTCTTATGTTACTATATAGAGCTTCTATGTCTAAACTTGCAAGAAGTGTACTTTCACTCATTACTAAATCGTTAATTCTTATCACAGTATCCTTCGTATCTTTAAGATACGAAGGGAGACCAGTGACAAAGGGCATCAGTATACGCAGGGCTGTATTTATAGTTCGTGCTGCCCTAGGCACTAAACCCGAATAGGCCCCCCATTAACCAATTTGCATTACCACGCCCTGTACATATCATGCCACACCCCTTTACAAAAGCCCCGCCCACTACAACCATGTAACGGCTCAAGAAGAAAGCTAATTGAAGGGTTTGCCATCACCCAGCTTTCTTAGATGTTGGAGAACCTATTCAGCATACAGGATAGACTGGAGATGCCGTCACACTGTGCCTGCACCTAAACCATTAGACTTCAACCAATAAAAGCCACACTGCAGCTTAGGGAATATGTCACCAATTTTTTACTTTATTTATTAAATCAAGACCCTGATACATATTCCTTTCTTCTTTGTCATTTTTATTTCCTGATTGTTGATTTCTTAGTTTGGTCGTCTATATATGATTATTAGAACATTCTGAAAAAATTAAGACTGATTTGTTGTTATGGGTGAGAATGTCTGTCATAGAATTGCCATTAAAACACAACAGGGCCACATTCTCGCAAACAGCCTAAGTGTGCATTCACACAGTGCGGTTTTGAGGCTTTTTTTTGTGCAGAAAGGCTCAGCAATTAATGTTGTACATTGCTGCACCAAAATCGCAGTAAAAGTGCTTACTTTACCGTGATTTTTGCACAGAAACGTACCACATTAATTGCTGAGCCTTTTGGCACAACAAACACATTAAAAAACGCATCAAAAACGCACTGTGTGAATGCAGCCTAAGAATGTTATGCTTTATGACCACCTGGCCCTAAATAGTGTCGCCCTAGACATCCACTTATACATCACATGAGAGCCACAAATGATACTGGCACCTATATACACACACATCACAGGACATGAGAGCCCCGTATGATAGTGACACCTATATACACATGACATCATTGACATGAGAGCCCCATATGACAGTGACACCTATATATATATATATATAAATATATATATATATATATATATATATAATATATAAAATAATATATTATATATATATATATATATATATATATATATATAATATATATATATATAATATATATATAATTATATAATATATATATATATATATATACACACACACACATGACATCATTGACATGAATAGCCCCATATAACACTGACACCTATATACACATGACATGAGAGCCTAATATGATAGTGACACCTATATACCTGATGACATGAGAGCCCCATATGACAGTGACACCTATATACACATGACATGAGAGCCCCATATGCTAGTGACACCTATATACATGATGACATGAGAGCCCCATATGATAGTGACACCTATATACATGATGACATGAGAGCCCCATATGATAGTGACACCTATATACATGATGACATGAGAGCCCCATATGACAGCGACACCTATATACACATGACATCATTGACATGAGAGCCTCATATGACAGTGACACCTATATATATACACATGACATCATTGACATGAGAGCCCCATATGATAGTTACACCTATATACACATGACATGAGCGCCCCATATGACAGTGACACCTATATACACATGACATGAGAGCCCCATATGACACTGACACCTATATACACATGACATGAGAGCCCCATATGACAGTGACACCTATATACACATGACATGAGAGCCCCATATGACACTGACACCTATATACACATGACATGAGAGCCCCATATGACAGTGACACCTATATACACATCACTTGAGCGCCCCATATGACACCTATATACACATCACATGACAGGCAGCTCCTGACACCTCTGATGCTATACACATAAAACAAATCAATATATGCATTTGTTTATATAGCATCATCTACGCTATAAAATTTGCCCACAAACAGCTTCATACCATGGTCTGACACATTAGGGGCCCCAATATTCCCCTGCCTTCCCCCATGCCACCATTATTCCTAATATCCTGATTCCTGGCCCAGGGCACCCTTTCCCCAACCCTTGTTAGGCCGGCTCCCACTCATGGATCCCCTGCCTCCCCCAATCACTTACCTGTCCTGGGAAGCCTCGGTCTTCTGCTTTACGGCGCCGTGTGCTGCAGAGTGGGAGGGGCAGCGTCGCTCCGCTCTGTCTTCCAGACAGCTTCTGCTCTTCAGTGGCGGGCGCGCGCTGTTAAGGAGAGTGGGAGGGGCAACGCTGCCCCTCTCCTTTCCCAGCAGCGCACCGCGGTTCACACCACTGAAGTGACAGATGGCATCAGCATAGTTTGCTGATGCTATCTGTCATAGCAACGGAGCGTCGGAAGGGAGAAGTGATATGTCCCTACCGGTGCTCCGTTGTCCGCTGCCGCTCTGCAATGTCCATCAAAGGAAAAGGTGATGATACGGGACTGCCACAAAAACCCGTCCCCCCTCCCCGCAGGATCTGTGGGCGCAAACCCCCCCCCCCCCCTCCCCACCCCCACCTGGTTCCAACCTCACAGGAAGGGAGAAAGAGGGAAGAGGGAGAAAAAAATAAAAAAGCTGCTGCCCTGCCACTGCCCTGCCGCCCCCTAGGAGGTGCCGCCCTAGGCACCCGCCCACGGGTGCCTAGTGGGAAATACGGCCCTGAGTATACGGTCAACATAAGTGCTGGGTCATTGTGTTAAATTATTTCTACCTGTGAATATCGGTCTTTCTGGTATTGGCACAACCTCTTTATGCACTTTTGGTAATGCATAAAAGGTAGCAATGGTGGAGTTCACATTTAACATAAATTTCTTCTCATCCTCAGTAATTAGTTTTTTTCTTAATTCCCAGGTCCAAAATCCTTTTTAGTTCCTTCAAATACTCATTGGTTGGATCTTTTGAAAGCCTTTCATATGTTTCTGAATCACCAAGTATTCTCCTAACCATTGCTCTATAATCACTTTTATTTAAGATGACAATGTTCCCACCCTTGTCACTGGGTTTGATTACCATCTCCCTGATAGATTGTAATTCTGCAATAGCTAGTTGTTCATCCCATTTTAAATTTAAAGAAGATGGTTGTCGTCTAAGTGCTAGTTTCTTTATATCTTACTTTACTACTTCCACAAACGTATCCAACAAATTGTATTGTGATATTGGAGGTGTATTCCTAGATTTAGTTTTCAAATTAGTCAAGGGTATATCTAAAATTATGGGATCTCCTTCACTTTCAATCTGTAATTGTTCAAGATCACCCAATGTTTTTTCCTCTAATTTCCTAAAAAGTTTGCTCATCATTATTTTTCATTTTATGATATTTATGTAAGGCCAACCTTTTAGCAAAGATATACCCATGCAAACTCATTAAATCTGGGCACAGGAGTAAAGGTAAGGCCATATGTCAACACCTGTTTTTGATTCTCCGTTAGTCTATGAGAGGATAAATTAATCACTTGAAGTGCTCCGTCCTTTATTATTTCTGATAATTCCCCTTCTCACGATCCCTCAAGAGGATCCTTGGTTGTTCAAAAAAAAGGGGATGCATTTGCATTTTTGAGTGCTCTTGAGATTGAATTTGATTGTGTTCACAACCTGTCCATTTCCTATCACTAATGACATATTTGTATTGCCACTTGAGATCATTGCCTGTGCTCCCATACCATGGGCCACTACACCACAAGATTCAGAAGAGGATAATGTATTTAATCCCATTGATCCTTCTCCTGATTGGCATCTCTGAGGGTTCTGATGTTCTACCGTTTGGGTAGATGATTTTTTTGTGCGTTTTCTTATTTATCCAACCTTTGTTTTTTCTCTGTCCCTTCCTCCAAAGACTTTTCTTACCCTTCGTTTGACTATTAATAGAACCTGTAGAGGGTTCTTCTTCAGCAGAAATCTCTGAATCTGACAAATCTGAATATAAATTGGGTTTATAAGTTAATCTACTATTTTTCCAAATATAACCCTGATTGTTATCAAAATCTTTCCGATCCCTCAGATATTTATTATGTTTCCTTTCTTTAATTTCTTCTCTCAGAGATTCTTTATTTCGTTGTAGTTTATGTTCTAATTCAGGGAAATCTGGATGGGCATGAAAGTTATTAATCTCCGCTATCTCCTGATTTAGTTGTTCACTTAATTTGTTAAATGAAATCCTTTAGTATTCTAACAGGTATTTCATCACTTTCAGTGAGCATTCAGTTAGCAATTTTTCCCAACCCTTTGTAAAAATGAGGTCCTCTAAATGTGTAGTCGGTTTCAAACTAATCCTTAATCCTCTATACATAATTTGTTGTTGTAAATATGTCTCTAGACTAGCTACTTCCCTTCCTGCCCGAAGTTGTTGTTTATAAGTCTTATTTAATTTCTGAAAGGCTAAGTGGATATTTGTTTCATTCAGTGGAATTGATTGGTTGGAAAATATTGCATTAGCTTCCTGTGAAAATTATCCAAATTGATTTTCTGACTCAAAAAACCTGCCATTCCCTAAAGTCCCCACCTGAACATTCCTGTTCACCAAACTTGTCAAGTAGACTCAAAAATATGGGAATTTATTAAGAGAACAAAGAGTGACTTTTAATAACTATATTTACAATTTTACCAAAGGCAAACTTAAACTCTCAGTTATCAGTCTATGAAACAAATATCCACATAGCCCTTCAGAAATTAAATAAGACTTATAAACAACAACTTCGGGCAGGCTGGGAAGTAGCTAATCTAGAGACATGTTTACAACAACAAATTGTGTATAGAGGATTAAGGATTAGTTTGAGACCGACTACACATTTAGAGGACTCCTTTTTTACAAAGGGTTGGGAAAAATTGCTAACTGAATGCTCACTGAAATTGATGAAATACCTGTTAGAATATGAAAGGATTTCATTTAACAAATTAAGTGAACAATTAAATCAGGAGATAGTGGAGATTAATAACTTTTGTGCCCATCCAGATTTCCCTGAATTAGAACAAAAACTACAATGAAATATAGAATCTCTGAGAGAAGAAATTAAAGAAAGGAAACACAATAAATATCTGAGGGATCGGAAAGATAACAATCAGGTTTATATTTGGAAAAATAGTAGATTTACTTATAAACTCAATTTATATTCAGATTTGTCAGATTCAGAGATTTCTGCTGAAGAAGAACCCTCTACAGGTTCTATTAATAGTCAAACGAAGGGTAAGAAAAGTCTTTGGAGGAAGGGACAGAGAAAAAACAAAGGTTGGATAAATAAAAAAACACACAAAAAATCATCTATCCAAACAGTACAACATCAGAACCCTCAGAGATGCCAATCAGGAGAAGGATCAATGGGATTAAATACATTATCCTCTTCTGAATCTTGTGGTGTAGTGGCCCATGGTATGAGAGCACAGGCAATGATCTCAAATGGTAATACAAATATGCCATTGGTGATAGGAAATGGACAGGTTGTGAACACAATGCAAATTCAATCTCAGGAGCAATCAAAAATGCAAATGCATCCCCTTTTTTTAGAACAATCAAGGATCCTCTTGAGGGATCGCGAGAAGGGGAATTATCAGAAATAATAAAGGACGGAGCACTTCAAGTGATTAATTTATCCTCTCATAGACTAACGGAAAATCAAAAACAGGTGTTGGCATATGGCCTTACCTTTACTCCTATGCCCAAATTTAAGGAGTTTGCATGGGTAAAAGATATTAATCTCTTTGCTAGAAGGTTGGCCTTATATAAATATCATAAAATGAAAAATAATGATGAGCAAACTTTTAGGAAATTAGAGGAAAAAACATTGGGTGATCTTGAACAATTACAGATCGAAAGTGAAGGAGATCCCATAATTTTAGATATACCCTTGACTAATTTGAAACCTAAATCTAGGAATACACCTCCAATATCACAATACAATTTGTTGGATACGTTTGTGGAAGTAGTAATGCAAGATATAAAGAAACCAGCACTTAGATGACAACCATCCTCTTTCAATTTAAAATGGGATGAATGACTAGCTATTGCAGAATTACAGTCTAACAGGGAGATAGTAATCAAGCCCATGAAAGGGAAAAACTTTGTTCTTAAAAAAAAGTTTATAAAAACAATATTTAAGATTTTGGATGAGCGGTTTCGTCACTATGGGGCATCGGATCGAAGCGAATCGTCAATTATCAACCGATACCCATATGATAATAATTAAACGCCGTACCATTAAATCTATGGAGAGGAACAACCCCTTTTCATTTTTACCCCCCAACAGGGGGGAAAAAGTTCGTTAACATCCCAACAGAAAAAGGGATACTGCTCTCTTGGGAAAACCCCACTTATGTTATAAAGTCACAAAAAAAAAAGTCACAGACCATTACTACCCGTCTTGTACCACAGCATGACCCTTAAACCATGCCCCAAAAATTAAAAAAGTGCCAAAGGCAGTTTTATTTGAACCATCTTTATATTGGATTTTTAAACTACCCCTGCCTGGAAGCAGCTGCCCCTTTAAACCCCTGCGCCCCACAGATTAAAAAGGGGGAAAAAGGAGTGTTTGAACCCACCATTTTTTGAACGGAAAATTGACTATACATGTCCGGGATGCAGTATGACCATTAAATGTCGACCTCCAATTAAAAAGTCCGGAAAAAGGGTCTTTAAACAAATTTTTAGTTGAACTGGACATTGACTATACTGCCCGGGGCCACGCATGACCCCCAAATCTCAGACCCACAGATGAAAAAAACTCCCGGGAAAAGGAGTCTTTCCCCCCCATTTTTGACTGAACATTGATATACCTGTCCTGGACCCAGTATACCATTAAACCTTTTGACCAAAAATTAAAAAGGTGGAAAAAGGGGTCTTTGCCCCTTTTTTAGTTGAACTGGACTGACTTCCTTCCTTTACCGCAGCATGCCCCTAAAACCCTCATGACCCACAGTTAAAAAGTCCCCAAAAAAGGATTTTTTAAAACCACTATTTTATTAACACAAAAAATACCTTCCTGGACCGCATTATGAACTTTAAAACCCTGTCGCCCCCAGTTTTTAAAAAGTCTGAAAAAAGGTTCAACCCAAACCATTTTAAATTGAACTGGAATTACTAGGCCTTCCTGTACCGCAGCATGCCCCCAAACCGCATGACCCACAGATTAAAAAAGTCCGGAAAAAAAAAGGAGTCTTGAAACCACCATTTTATTTTGAACTGGATATTACTTACGCCCCCTCGACCCATATCCCAAAAACCCTGTCCCCTACAGATTAAAAAGTCCCGGGAAAAAAAGGATTTTTTCACCCCCATGTCATTTTAAACTGGACTTTATATCCAGTCCTGGACTGCAGCATGCCCCAAAAACCCGCACAGTCCCCTTATGGACCACAGCAAAAAATTTCTAAATTTTAAAATAAATTTTAAAAACAGTCGTTTTTCCTTTGCTGGCTAGAGCTACTTGCCATTTACGGGTGACATTTTTCCACCGTGACTTAAAATGTGAACAAACGAAACGATTCCCCAGGGTCAACGAGGCCTGTCTAAAAAATCCTTCATTCTATGTCAATTTGGGTTGGGGAAATTACTGATCAAGGCGGGGAGGCTGTAAACGTGGACCGAGGTTCAGCGGCGGGGGCCGGGATTTTACATTGGGTGTGGTGAAGAAAGGCTGGCGCCCGTCATCCTTTAACAGGGCAAAAATGCCCTTATACGCAGCACAAAAAACATCTGCTGAAGCGAGTGGGGAAGGGGGTGTGAGCTAAAACCTCTAGCCTTCCTCATACACAGTCAAGCCCTGGTACGTAGAAAATTTCTGCCTCTAGGGAAAAGGCTTGCCCCCCCAATAAAAATCGGCCCAAATTTGATTTCAGGGGGATATGCTGGGGGTTTGAGCCCCTTTTTCACCCGGGTGCCTTTTTTTTTTTCTTCTTTCTCTCGTTTTACCAACGTGTTGGAAAAATTGTCCTTTTTCTTGGGGTGGCGAATGGCCCAGCACCATGTCCTCCTGAATAATCTACACGTCAAGTCTTTCCCCCTACCCCCTGTAAATTTAGAGGAATTTTGTACACTATTTTTACATGCAAGTTTTTTTTGTATTTTTAAATTTTAGAAAAACCATTTTTTAAATAGGATGGGAATCCACCCTGCTTTGTTTTTCTTTTTTTTTTTTATTTTATTAAAGGGTTCCCCCCCCCCCCCCCCCCCCCCCCCCCCTATAGGGATTTTAGCTATTTAAAGATCTTGCAAAACAAGTCATTTTGCAATCCATTAAAAGTGCCCACCTATTCCTGTTTTTGACAGCACCATGCCCCATAAATTTCAAAATCACCCTTGGCCACTCTTTACAATTGTGAAGAACAAATGTCGTTAGAAACAATTTTTTTTATAAAAGGGTATAAGCTGCATTTTTCCCCAACCTCCCCAAAAATTAAACATGACCCTTGGCCACTCTGACAATTGTGAAGAACAAATTCGTTAAAACCACATTTTTTTAAATAGGACCGTAGTATAGCTGCATTTACCACAACATGAAACCCAATTTTGCCACCTTACAATTGTAAGAACAAAGTTGTTTGAAACCCCCAAATTTTTTTTATAACGGACCTGTATTATTGCTGCATTTTCCCGCACATATCCAAAAAAAAAAAAATGACTTTTCCCCGAGACTGTTTAAAAATTGTGAGGGAGAAATGCCACTCAGAAACCACAATTTTGTTCAAAGGACCAGTTTTACTGTATCTCCCCGCACCATGACCCCAAAACCATTAAATGCGAAAAATTTAAAAAATAAAATAAAAAATTTTTTTGTTTGAAACCTTGGTGTCTTTTACAGTCTCCTCAAAGAAAAAAAACCCGCAAAATTAACTTTTGGGGAAAGAGAAAAAAAATTGCAGTAAGAAAGACTTTTAAAAAAAATTTTAAGAGGGCCCTTTCTTTTGGGAAAAAGGAAAAGTAAAAATAAACCGGGAACAATGGTGATCAGCAATTGGGGCCACAACATTTTGTGGAAAGCCGGGTCGTTTGTTGTAAAGACTCCTCCGCTGTCTGAAGGTCCGTCAGATTAAAGTGGCTTGGGCAGGACAACACCTCTATGGTGGGCCAGCGAGCTCGGGCATTCATCCCTTTTGGGTACCCAGAATGATTGGGGCAGGAAAAATCCAAAAAACATCCCTGTTTTAACGCAATATCGTGCACCGATCTTAACCGTCTCTGTGTGTTGTATGTGTGCCCCCCATTACATGCGTTGGTGAGGTGTAAATAAAGATTGCCAGAGGTCACCCCTTAGGGGGTTCTTCACAATGCCTGCTGTGCTGCTGCCGGCACTTGGGGACTCAATGCTATCCGTTTCTGGGCGTTCCCCATGACATTTGAAGAAAGGAAGCAGACCAACAGATGTCCCATTGATTTAATCACACGGTCTCCAAAATTCCCGCATTTTACTCCTTTTTTGGGGGGTGGAAGAAAAGTGCTGAGTTTTTTTTTTACCGGGGGCCCAAAGGGGGTGGCCCCCCAGTAACTGTTGTTCATTTGAGGCCTTTAGCGAGGTCATGTTGAGGAAATGGACACCAAACACTCAGTGAGAGAGGAGCCTTGATTTCCAAAATTTGGTCAGGGGCCTGGGAAAATGATCTTCCTCATCTTCCCCCTCCCCCCAAATCCTGCCAACTTCTTTCCAAGGGGCTCGGGACGTCGGGGTTCAGGGAAAACCTCATCCCCTCCCCTCCTCCGCTTTTTCCGGCACAGCTTTAACACAGCCCTGACTTGCCTCAGATGATGTACCCCAGAGCTGAGGCCCCGCCTTGCACTAGCCCTGGGCCCCGAACCATGCTTAAAGGGTTGTCCAAATTAAACTTCACCTCTGTTGTGAATGGGGTTGAATTGAGGGCGGCACTTTTGCCCCTTCCCCCCCCCTCTTTCCCCCCTCCCCTCCACACAGGCAGCTATCCGGATTGTGCCAGAGTTAACCCTGTTTGTGCTGCCAGAGAGGCTTTTGCTAATAGTGTTCCTATCCCTTCTTAGCTTTCAATCTCCACATTTTCCCGCAAAACAAAAAAACCCCTCAGAACGGAGGGAAGTGCAAATGTTACTCAGGATGTTCCCAGTTTCAGCACAGCATGAACTGTTCACAATTGTTAGTATTTTTATAGTTACAGCTCCACAGCATCATGATTTGTAACAAACGTCACTGCTGTCACATCTATTGATCAGCCCATCTCTGCTCAAACTGTTAGAGAGCAGGAGGAAAAAGGGCCCACACAGGGTTAATCCAGGAGCAGGGACTAGAAGCCGAGTCCTCCCCCCCCCTCCCACACTCAGAACATTCGTGTGGGGGGGGGCCCTGCTCCGACCGTCTTCAAAGGGTGAGTCATTCAGACCTGACAGCCGTAAGATAAGGATCAAAAGGGGCGGCGCATAAAATTTGAGAAACTGAAAACCCCTAAACAGGCTACTCAAAATGTAGGCATTTGTAATGAACATATATGCAAAGCTGCTTGTTTTTTAAAGATCTTTTAATTAAAACCCAATCATTGTAGCGAGACAACCCCTTTAATGAAGACCGATAAAATTGTGAAACTGTCAGGCCTTCTGGATTCGACAGAGAGAATGGCTCCGTGTCCACATCTGTGTCCATCTCCTCCGTCGCTGGTGGGACCTGAGGTTTCAGAGTGTCCAACGATCGTTCCAGAACTAAGATCACCACAATGCTCATGCTGACAAGGGCATTGTCCGCACTGACCATTTTGGTGGCTTCTTCTAAACTGGCAAGGATGGTGCAGAGCTCTTTCACCTGCCTCCATTCTCGGTGGCTCAACACCCCTAGGTCCACACCGCTGCTTGTCAGGCCATGTGTCACTTCGTACTGCACAGTGGCATTGCGCTACTGCCACAATCACTGGAGCATGTGGAGGGTGGAATTCCAGTGTGTTGCCACGTCAACAATGAGACGGTTGATGGGGAGGCCGAGCTGACACTGCAACGCAGCCAGGCGGGACGAAGCAGGGTGCGAACAGCGGAAGTGTGAGCTCAGACCTCGAGCCTTCCTCAGCAGGCAGTGCAGACCCGGGTAGTGCTTTAGAAATTTCTGGATGACAAGCTTCATGACGTCTGCCAGGCAAGGGATGTGCTCCAGCCTACCGATCTTAAGGGCGGCTAGCAGATTTCGCCCGTTATCGCACACCACCTTGCCTGGCACAAGGTTCTTGTCACCCAGCCAGCGCTCGGTCTCGTTGCAAAGAGCCGTCCACAGCTCCTGACCTGTGTGTTGACGGTCTCCAAGACAGATTAATTTCAACACGGTCTGGTTTCTCTGGGCATGTAATGCCACCAGAAGACATTGGGGGAAAGAACCCTGCACCATCCCTGCGGTTTTGAAGAGCGTGCACCGAGCCTGAGAGCCACCGTTACCACCAGAGACATCCACCCAGCTCACCCAGTGAGCTGTCACAGAGATATAGCGTCCTTGGACATGCTTACTAGTCCATGTGTCGGTGATCAGATGGACTTTGCCGGACACAGATGCAGACAACACGCTTGAAATTTTAGATGACACATGGCTGACCAGGGCAGGGACGGCTTTTCTGGAAAAGAAATGCCTGCTCGGCATCTGGTATTGGGGGCAGGCAAGGGCCATGACATGGCGCAACCCATCTGTGTCCACCAGACGGAAAGGCAACATTTCCAAGGCCAAAAGCCTGGCAATGCCAACATTCAGGCTTTTGGCTTTGGGATGGTTTGGGTTAAATTGTTTCTTCTGCTCCCAAACCTGGTAGACAGAAGGCTGGCTGCTAGACTGGCCGCTGTACGGTGTGCAGGTCATCAAACTGGTGGAAGGAGAATGGATATGATGGGTCTCTGGTGGTGCTGGTGGTACTCGGGCGACGGTGGAGGCTGAAGCGGAGGCTGATCCTTGATCATGACTCTGAGAGACATGGGCAGCTGAGGAACGCTTGGTGGTGGCGGAGGAGGAGGAGGCGGAGACAGAGGGTGTGACAGTGGTTGGAAGCCCGGCGTCGGGCTGGCCTTTTTTGGCCAAGTGTTGCCTCCATTTCAACTCATGCATTCGCTGCATGTGACTAGACATGTTGGTGGTGGTTAAACACCTAAGATTCTTGCCAGAAAGACTACAGTGACTGTAGGAATGGAAAATGGGAGCCGCTAGACCCAGAAAAGAAGAGGGGTTGCTCAGACGCTAGTAAGGAGCAGGTCAGTATGTTTGAATCCTCAGATGGGAACGAAATCCCTAGTAATGAAGCTGAGGTAAACGCAAGGAATTCCCTATGTGCAGTGTTTGTCAGCAGTATCCCTGAGATAACTAGCAGGTATACTGAGAGTTCTCCCTTGGAGATAGATGCAGGAGTGGTCCTGACAGGCGCTAAGAGTTCTCCCATGGTGACAGCTAGTAGCCAAGAGGCAGAGCTTCAAGAGCGGGTCAATGAGGACCAGATGACTTGTTTTGAAGGGAGGTTTTGGTCTCATCATGATCCTGCAGACTAAGAGGTAGCAGGTTGGGGCTTAGGTGCGCCCCTAGGAGCAATGGTGGGTAGTGACCCTGAGAGCTTTGATGTCATTACTGCCTCTGGTGAAGTTAGTGGGGTTGCTGGATCCAACCAAGGGTCTCCTGCTTATATGAGATCCAAAATAGGGAAGAAACTGCCCAGTGGGCACAATACCAAGCTAGTCTATGTGTGGGAAAAGGTTACTAGGTCTGATAGCGCTGATAGTGAGGTTGTCAGGAATAGCCCTGTGAATGTCGCATACGGGCTGAAGGTGGTGACATTGTTGCAGAGTGTGCATGTGTTACGCCACTGGTTGTAAGTGGCTATGACCTGTCAGTTGCTCAGTGTGGGAGGAGTGCATGGTGTGAGCCCACAGCTGAGCTGTGCATGGAAAGTGTTGTCCCGGCCCCTGAGGTTGTAGGGAAGATGTTGCCCCAAAATAGGAGCTTTGACCCCGGAGGGAGCCTGGGTCATGTGAGAAAGCCCTACAGGCTTTATCAGAGGGGAGGGATGTGTAGCAGAGTGGCTAAGAGTAGTTGCCTGGTTCTGCCACTAGGGGGAGTCGTCCTAGTAGAGACGTGCCACCAAGAGCCTGGGCTTGGTGGGGGGGGAGCCAATTGTTATCTGTCGGCAACACTAGGTTGCTGACAGCTGTATGTAGCATGGCTGGTATCCAGCCATTATGGGTTGGCCTCCCCGGAACAGCTGCAGATAGGTGGGTGGCTGTTCCCGCGTCCCAGGTCTCCAGGGTCCATGTCGGAGTTTAGGGCCAGACCCGGGATGGCTATAAAAATCCTGTCTCTGCAGGTGATCAGGGGGCGTGGTCTGCTACCTGGAGTATGGTGTGGCAGCAGAGCTGAGGAGAGGCTCTGGCCGCCCATAGGCTTGAGGGAAGCCTAGAACGGTACAGTGAGGATACTGTGTTTTGTGGGTCTGGATGGTAGATCCAGACCACTGATAGCTAGGGTCTACACCTGAATGTGTATAGTCAGTGGCCAGACGGCCTGAGGGTTTTGTTTATGTGTTTGCTTTGTGTACTGCCGTACGTTTAAAACCTGCTGAAGCCAGATTGAAACTGAAGCCTTTGTCGGAGTGCCATCCATTATATCAAAGCGGCGACCCGTGAGCTGAAGGAAGTACCCCCAGGACGGCCCAGGAGGGCGTCTAGACGCAAGCGAGGCGTTACAAGGTCTTCAGAAAATAGATTATCCACAGTGGTGGGTACACGAGTTGACATTTGGACTGCCTTCGCTTCATGTTGGACTGATGCTGACAATGCTGATGACGACATTTGTGGCCGTGACTGGGAGGACGAGGAGGTAAGATTGCTGAATGCAGGTTGCATTAACCACTGAAGAACAGATTGGCGACGCTGTTCATTACTGAGATTCACTGGGCCCTGACCCAGCGATGACAGGCCTGACGGTTCTGCAACCGACGATCCGCTGGCATGCGTGTTGTCACCAGCACTGGATGGAGTACCATCTCTCGTATCTCTACCTCCATGTCCTACATCCCTCTTTGCTCGCTTACCACCTGCATTTCGCTCCATGTTCAGAAAGATAAAAATTTAAGAAGGTATGGAAGAGTTTTTGACAGTCACTTATTGAAAGACGGCAAATCACAGCTATTCTTAAATCCCTCTAATTTTCTACAGCCAACTAGGATTAGAAACTGAATTGTTTCTAGCAAATACCTATGAAATGCAGTCTGGTGGAAGAGCCGTAAGAGAAAATCAACAGTGTTCTTCCTTCAATCCCAGGGATTTACAACTTCCCAGTAGGAGTAGGAATTGATAGTTTTCAGCAAAATATCATACAAGTGCACTATCTTTACCAAACTGAGATTCATCGGGCGCAATAAAACTATTCAGAAGTTACACGGATGAGAAATTGTGTTTTTTTCATCACTGACAAACGAGAATAGTTGCTAGAAAAATTTTCTATCAGAATTGTCGTACAACGTGGCTATTTTAAAAAAAACTAGGGCCGCACCGCGTGCAATACAGCTATTTAAAAGTTATACGGATAACAAACGGTGGTTTTTGCACCAATAAAATACACCAACAGTAACTACAAAATTTCTGTATCCAATTTTAAGTACAAAGTGGCTATTTGAAAAAAACTGGGGCGAACCAAAGTGCAATACAGCTATTTAAAAGTTATACGGATAAGAAAAGGTGGTATTGCACCAATGAAATACAACAGCAGTTACCACAAAATTTCTGTATTCAAATTTAAGTTCAAGGTGACTCTTTGAACAAAACGGGGCCGCACCAAAGTGAAATACAGCTATTTAAAAGTTATACGGATAAGAAAAGGTGGTATTGCACCAATGAAATACAACAGCAGTTACCACAAAATTTCTGTATTCAAATTTAAGTACAAGGTGGCTCTTTGAACAAAACTGGGCCTCACCAAAGTGAAATACAGCTATTTAAAATTTCTGCGGATAAAAAAGGTGGGTTTTGCACCTATGAAATACACCTGCAAGTACTAGCAAATTTCTGTATCCTAATATAAGTACAAGATGGGTCTTTGAACAAAAATGGGCTGCGCCAAAGTAAAAAAATACCTATTTAAAATGTTTACGGATAATAAAAAGTGGGGTTTGCACCTATGAAATACACCTGCATTTACTAGCAAATTTCTGTATTCTAATATAAGTACAAGATGGGTCTTTGAACGAAAATGGGCTGCGCCAAAGTGAAAAACACCTATTTAAAATGTATATGGATAATAAAAGGTGGGTTTTGCACCTATGAAATACACTGGCAATTACTCGCAAATTTCTGTATCCTAATATAAGTACAAGATGGGTCTTTGAACAAAAATGGGCTGCGCCACAGTGAAAAACACCTATTTAAAATTGAGATGGATAATAAAAGGTGGGTTTTGCACCAAGGAAATACAACAGCAGTCACTATAATATTTCTGTATCCTAATGTAAGTACAAGGTGGGTCTTTGACCAAAACTGGGCTGCACAAAATAAAAGGTACTATTTCATCTCAGGTGCGAGGTGTGCTGGCCAAAAACTGGTTAAAAAAAAGCCATTTCAATGCAGGTTCAAAGCAGTGTCTGGGCTGCACAATATACACTCTCCTTTCAAAAGCCTGCCTGCCTGCCTGTCTGTCTGTGTTCGCCCGCACCCCCTCGCCCCCTCTCCCAACGGCTGTACAGCGCTAGATGCTTCTTTAAAAAGTCTCTGTCTAACTAACTAAGAGCTGAAATTCTCTAACCTACCTATGTTCTAATGTTCACAGCTAAAAGCATAGTTGTCTGTGTGAATAAAGAGAACTGTGTCTCTGAGCTAAGCTGAGCTGTATTGAGGAGAGATTTAGCACACATCCTGCTCTAATGAGAGACACTGACACACTGATGCTGAACTGATGCAGTTCTTTGCAAAACGAGGTCATGTCATTTTTCCAGCCAATTACAACCATACACATCACAGTCATGACGTCGCTCAGCCAGCTCACCCTGCTCTATACCCTAAGCTGATTTGCTGGCCACCAAAATGACGGGAAGCGCCGAAAATGGTGCGATAGTAATAGATTATGCGCAGATTCTCACCTAAATTATCACGTGATCAGAAATTTCCGATCAACCTAAAAACCGTGCCGATTCCAACTTTGTCGATTATAATCGCTCATCCCTAATAATGAATCCTCCAGCTGTGCTGAAGGTCCGCTCACATATGACGCTGGCTGCTGGGCAGGACAACTACTCTATGGCGAGGCGAGCGAGCTCGGGCCATTCATCCATTTTGGATACTGTGGCCGGGCGACCTTAGGCGGTCGCATGGTGCTGCCACTAGATGGCGTACATCAGGGGACCCGGTAGAAACGTGCCACCGAGGGCATGGTCTCGGTAGGGGAAGCCAGGTGTTGTCGGTCAGCAACATTAGGTTGCTGACACTCATATGGAGTATGGCTGATGTCCAGCCATTATGGGGTGGCTTTCCCGGAACAGCTGTAGTTGGGTGGGTGGCTGTTCCCACGTTCCCATGTTCCCACGGTCCAGTTCTGGGATTTACCAGGCCTCTAAAAGCCTGGTACTCTGGGTTATCTGGGGGTGTGGTCAACTCCAGTTTGGAGAAGCAGTGGAGCTTGTGAGAGGTGGCTCTTAACCCCCAGGCTTGTGGAAGCCGGTACCAGTGGAGACTGGTGAAGTGGTTGCTGGTGGTGCTGGATGGTAGATCCAGACCACAGGTTAGAGAGGCAAATCTAATGTGTGCAGTTAGTGGCCAGACGGCCGAGGATTTTGTTTATCTTTTGTTTGCTGTACGTTTATCTGGAGCCTTAATAAAGCTGGCCGTGGCCAGTATAAAACTGATGCCTGCAGTTGGAGTGACTTATGTTGAAGTCACTTTGTGCCATTCTGCTTACTAAAGCGGCGATCCGCAGAGCTGAATAACCCCCTGAGACTGTCCAAGATGACGGATGGACGAGTGTGAGTCTTACAATACCCAGAAGTCGATTGAATTCGGAACATATCCAAAAACTTCGGTGTTGAGACGCAGATAGTCGTGCACCATGATCTTAACCCGGTCTCTGTGTGTTGTATGTGTGCCCTGCATTACATGCGTTGGTGAGGTGGTAAATAAAGATTGCCAGAGGTCACCCATTAGGCTTCTGCCACAATGCCTGCTGCTGCTGCAGCCACTACAGCTACTTGGCACTCTACTGCTATCATGTTGCTGACGTTGTTCCACCGTGACATTTGAAGAACGTGAAGCAGATGCAACAGATGTCTCCAGTTGATCAATCAGCACGGTCTCCAATTCCTGCATTTTACTCTCTATTTGGGTGGGTGGATGGAAAGTGCTGAATTTTGCTTTGTACCGGGGATCGAGGAGGGTGGCCACGCAGTAACTGTTGTTTACTTTGATGGCCTTAATGCGAGGATCATGTTGGAGGACATGGAGCATCCAAGCACTCATTTGAGAGATGGAGCATTGATTTCCCAAGCCTCTGGGTCGAGGGGCACTAGCAAACTGATCTTCCTCCTTCACCTCAAATCCGTGCCAACCTCTTTCCAAGGCAGGGAAATCGGTAAAGTCGGTGTCCAGTAATACCTCATCCTACTCCTCCTCCGCTTCCTCTGGCACAGCTTCAACACAGCCTTGACTTGCCTCAGATGATGCACCCTGAGAACTGAGGCGCCGCCTTGCACTAGCCCTGGACCCGAACCACTGCCTAATGAAGACCGATAAAATTGTGAAACTGTCGGGCCTCCTGGATTTGACGGAGAGAAAGGCTCCGTGTCCACATCTGTGCCCGTCTCCTCCTCCATCGCTGGTGGGACCTGATGTTTCAGAGTGTCCAATGATCGTTCCAGAACAAAGATCACCACAATGCTCATGCTGACAAAGGCATTGTCCGCACTGACCATTTTGGTGGCTTCTTCAAACCTGGCAAGGATGGTGCAGAGCTCTTTCACCTGCCTCCACTCTCGGTGGCTCAACACCACCGCACCGCTGCTTGTCAGGCCATGTGTCACTTCGTACTGCGTAATGGCATTGCGCTGCTGCCACAATCGCTGGAGCATGTGGAGGGTGGAATTCCAGCGTGTTGGCACGTCAACAATGAGACGGTTGACAGGGAGGCCGAGCTGACACTACAACGCAGCCAGGTGGGACGAAGCAGGGTGCAAACTGGGGAAGTGTGAGCTCAGACCTCGAGCCTGCCTCAGCAGGCAGTCCATACCCGGGTAGCGCTTTAGAAATTTCTGGATGACAAGGTTCATGACGTCTGCCAGGCAAGGAATGTGCTCCAGCATACCGATCTTAAGGGCGGCCAGCAGATTTCGACCGTTATCGCACGCCACCTTGCCTGGAACAAGGTTCTTGTCACCCAGCCAGCGCTCGGTCTCGTTGCCAAGAGCCGTCCACAGCTCCTGACCTGTGTGTTGACGGTCTCCAAGACAGATTAATTTCAACACGGCCTGGTTTCTCTGGGCACGTGATGCCACCAGAGGACCTTGGGGGAAAGAACGCTGCACCATCCCTGCGGTTTTGAAGAGCGTGCGCTGATCCTGAGAGCCACTGTTACCACCAGAGACATCCCCCCAGCAAACCCAGTGAGCTGTCACACAGGTATAGCGGCCTTGGCCGTGCTTAGTAGTCCATGTGTCGGTGGTCAGATGGACTTTGCCGGACACAGATGCAGACAACGCGCTTGAAATTTTAGATGACACGTGGCTGGCCAGGGCAGGGACGGCTTTTCTGGAAAAGAAATGCCTGCTCGGCATCTGGTATTGGGAGCAGGCAAGGGCCATTACGTGGCGGAACCCATCTGTGTCCATCAGACGGAATGGCAACATTTCCAAGGCCAAAAGACTGGCAATGCCGACATTCAGGCTTTTGGCTTTGGGATGGTTTGGGTTAAAGTGTTTATTCTGCTCCCAAACCTGGTAGACAGAAGACTGGCTGCATGCAGGGGTCGTCAAACTGGTGGAAGGAGAAGAGGTAGGATGGGTCTCTGGTGGTGCTGGTGGTACTCGGGCGATGGTGGAGGCTGAAGCGGAGGCTGATCCTTGATCATGACTCTGAGAGGGGGGTGGCGGAGGAGGGGGAAGCGGAGACAGAGGGTGTGACAGTGGTTGGAAGCCCGGGATCGGTGTGGCCTTTTTTGATCAAGTGTTCCCTAAATTTCAACTCATGCATTCGCTGCATTTGAATAGACATGTTGGTGGTGGTTAAACACCTTAGATTCTTCCCTCTACTGATACGGCAAAGGCGGCATATGACATCGCTGGGTAATTCAGAGGCTTGCTCGAAAAAGGCCCAGGCTTGAGAGGTCCTGGACCTTTTCGAGGGCGATAAGCGTGGCTGGCGGAATAATCTCAGCGGACTTGTGTGACCGCCCTCTCCCTTTTTGAGGCGGGACCATTACTGAAACTACCCCATCGTCATCCTCCTCATCCAGTGATGAAGCGCTCGCAAGCAAATTCTGCTGAAAAGACCACGTTGGATCCACAATGTCGTCATGATCATCATCAACACAGGTGACTTCCTAGTCCTGACATTCTGCATCCTGGAGCAGCGGGGTACAAGCAACAGGCATTGCAAGACGTTGCCGACTGCCCGGGATTTTTTGCCGATGGACCGGCTTCCTTCTCCTCCTCTGATGGCATCAGCGATTGGTCGTCAAAGCAGACAAAATCATCCTCTTTAGCCTCATGATCTTTGGAAATGCCTTCTGACCCCAACCGCATTTTGTCATCAAAGAGGTCTTCAGAAAATGGATTATCCACAGTGGTGGGTACATGAATTGACATTTGGGCTGCCTTTGCTTCATGTTGGACGGATGCTGACGATGCTGATGACGACATTTGTGGCCGTGACTGGGAGGACGAGGAGGTAAGACTGCTGGATGCAGGTTGTATTAACCACTGAAGAACAGATTGGCGACGCTGTTCGTTACTGAGATTCATAGGGCCCTGACCCAGCGATGACAGGCCTGACGGTCTTGCAACCGATGTTCCGCTGGCTTGTGTTTTGTCGCCAGCATTGGAAGGAGCACCTTCTCTCGTATCTCTACCTCCATGTCCTACACCCCTCTTTGCTCGCTTACCACCTGAATTTCGCTCCATGTTCAGAAAGATAAAAATTTAAGAAGGTATGGAAGAGTTTTTGACAGTCTCTTATTGAAAGACGGCAAACCACAGCTATTCTTAAATCCCTCTAATTTCCTACAGCCAACTAGAATTAGAAACTGAATTATTTCTAGCAAATACCTGTGAAATGCCGTCTGGTGGAAGAACCGTAAGACAAAATCAACAGTGTTCTTCCTTCAGTCCCAGGGATTTACAAATGCCCAGTAGGACTAGGAATTTTCAACAAAATATTATACAAGTGCGCTCGCTATCTTCGCCAAACTGAGATTCACCTAGTGCAATAAAACTATTCAGAAGTTACACGGATACGAAATTGCATTTTTTGCAGTAATGACAAACGAGAACAGTTGCTAGAAAATGTTTCTATCAGAATTGTTGTACAACGTGGCTATTTGAAAAAAACTAGGGCCGCACCACGTGCAATACAGCTATTTAGTAGTTATACGGATAACAAACGGTGTTTTTTGCAGCAATGAAATACACCAACAGTAACTATAAAATTTCTGTATCTAATTTTAAGTACAAGGTGGCTATTTGAAAAAAACTGGGGCGAACCAAAGTTCAGTACAGCTATTTAAAAGTTATACTGTTATTTTCCCAGTCCTCACCCATCTTTTCAATCTATCATTAACCTCTGGCTTCTTCCCTTCCTCTCTTAAACACGCGACCATCACACCTACCCTTAAGAAACCATCTCTCGACCCCTCCTCACTGTCCAACTATCGCCCCATCTCACTGCTCCCTTTTGCATCCAAACTCCTCGAGCAGCACGTCTATCTTCAGCTGTCCTTCCACCTCTCCTCCAACTCTCTCCTTGACCCACTCCAATCAGGCTTCCGACCCAACCACTCCACTGAAACTGCCCTAATCAAGGTCACCAACGACCTAGTAACTGCTAAAGCCTCACGCCACTACTCCGTCCTTCTCCTCCTAGACCTGTCCTCTGCCTTTGACACTGTCGACCACTCCATCCTGCTACAAATCCTCTCCTCCCTCGGCATCAAGGACCTGGCCCTCTCCTGGATCTCTTCATACCTCTCTGAACAGACATTCAGTGTCTCTCACTCCTGCACCACCTCCTCCTCCCACCCGCTCTCTGTTGGTGTCCCTCAGGGGTCTGTCCTGGGCCCACTCCTCTTCTCTATCTACACTCTTGGTCTGGGTCAGCTCATAGCCTCGCATGGCTTTAACTACCACCTGTACGCGGACGACACCCAGCTTTATATCTCCGGTCCTGACATTAACTCCCTTCTCTCCCGGATCCCAAAATGCCTATCATCCATTTCCTCCTTCTTCTCCTCCCGTCACTTAAAACTAAATGTATATAAAACAGACTTCATCATCTTTCCACCGTCCCTCTCTACCCCTCCACCCGATCTCTCTATCACTGTTAATGGCCACACCCTCTCACCAACTCCACAAGTCCGCTGCCTTGGGATAACCTTTGACTCCTCTTTATCCTTCAAACCACACATCCAAGCCCTCACCTCTGCCTGCCGCCTCCACCTGAAAAATATTTCACGCATCCGCCCATTCCTCAACTCTGACACTACTAAAACGCTAGTCCACGCCCTCGTCATCTCCCGCCTTGACTACTGCAACATCCTTCTCTGTGGCCTCCCAGTTAGCACCCTCGCTCCCCTCCAATCCATCCTAAACTCTGCTGCCCATCTGATTCACCTCTCTCCTCGCTACTCCGCTGCCTCTCCCCTCTGCCAATCCCTTCACTGGCTGCCCATTGCCCAACGAATTGAGTTCAAATTACTAACCCTGACCTACAAGGCTCTCCATAACCTCTCCCCTCCATACATCTCTGCCCTAATTTCCAGATACCTCCCCTCACGCAATCTCCGCTCCTCACAGGACCTTCTCCTCTGCTCCCCTCTCATCAGCTCCTCACATAACCGTCTCCAAGACTTCTCCCGTGCTTCACCCACACTCTGGAACTCATTAACCCAAAACATCAGACTCTCCCCAACTTTCACCAGTTTCAAAAGCAACCTGAAAACCCATCTCTTCAGGATAGCCTACAACCCACATTAACCCCACCACCACTACACCGGCCCGCAAGCATGTCTGCCCCACACCTTCTGTCTCTCCCCTTCTTCCTTGTAGATTGTAAGCCCTCGCGGGCAGGGTCCTCTTTCCTCTCTGTTTCAGCTACTAGTAATTTTTGTCACCATTGTATTTGTTCAATATTTGTTATGTATGTAATTCCCCTTAAATGGAATTAATGGCGCTTTAAAATAAATAATAATAATAATAATAAGAAGAAGAAGAAGAAGAAGAAGTAAAGGTGGGTTTTGCACCAATGAAATACAACAGCAGTTACCACAAAATTTCTGTATTCAAATTTATGTATAAGGTGGCTCTTTGAACAAAACTGGGCCGCACCAAAGTGAAATACAGCTATTTAAATGTTATACTGATAATAAAAGGTGGGTTTTGCACCAATGAAATACAACAGCAGTTACCACAAAATTTCTGTATTCAAATTTAAGTACAAGGTGGCTCTTTGAACAAAACTGGGCCGCACCAAAGTGAAATACAGCTGTTTAAAATTTCTGCGGATAATAAAAGGTGGGTTTTGCACCTATGAAATACACCTGCAAGTACTAGCAAATTTCTGTATCCTAATATAAGTACAAGATGGATCTTTGAACAAAAATGGGCTGCGCCCAAGTGAAAAACACCTATTTAAAATGTTTATGGGTAATAAAAGGTGGGTTTTGCACCTATGAAATACACCTGCAATTACTAGCAAATTTCTGTATCCTAATATAAGTACAAGTTGGGTATTTGAACAAAACTGGGCTGCACAAAATAAAAGTTACTATTTCACCTCAGGTGTGAGGTGTGCTGGCCAAAAACTGGTAAAAGAAAAAGCCATTTCAATGCAGGTTCAAAGCAGAGTCTGGGCTGCACAATATACAGTCTCCTTTCAAAAGCCTGCCTGCCTGCCTGTCTGTGTTCGCCAGCACCTCCTCCCCCCCTGCGGCTGTACAGCGCTAGATGCTTCTTAGTCTCTGTCTAACTAAAATAGTAATAGATTATGCGCAGATTCTCACCTAAAATATTGTGTGATCGGAAAATTCCGATCAACCTAAAAACCATGCCGATTTCAACTTTGTTGATAATAATCGCTCATCCCTAGTAAGAGATGTTGATTTTTTAATGTGGTACTAATTTTGGATATTTATTGTGGTCCAGTCATATACTAACCTTGGATATATTAACCCTGTATTGTCTATTTATTCAATGTAATACTAATTTTGGTTATCTATGTTGTATTAATTTTTGTTATTCTGTTGCATTGCTTTTTTGTGTTGTAGGTCCTGGGTTAATATGATTTTTAGGTTAGAGTATATGTTTCTATGATTAATATTTTATGTTTAGATACTAGATTGGTTTAGTTTATTGTGTTAGTTTCTGATAGGTGTTCTTTGTGGAGGTTTATGATGTCTATTGATATTGCTTTGTTTCTGTCCCTATTTGCTTTGTTCTGAGCTATCTTTTGTTTTGATTGTTAAAATTTGCATAACAATGATTTACTAGTGAGAGCGGAAGTCAGGTCTAGTCCACTTCATGCCAGTATCATAATGACGTGTTGTCGGGACATTGTGTATACGCTGTTAGTTGTTAGAGACGCCGTTAGTATCGGCGTGATGGAGCTTTGTTTCCTATGCTAAAGATTGGGCTACGGCCGGTATTCAAGGATATGCATAATACTCACTTAATATAAGGTAGGTTATATTTTACGGTTGATATTGTACAGACTTTTATGTGATGTTATCAAATGACCTGATAAACTATTGATGTATATTTTGATTAAGCAAATAGCTATGTGCATTATTTTGATGATGTTATTTTGGTGATGGGATCATTTAGTAATATCTATTTGATATATGTCATTGTTAATTAACTTTGAGTGTGAGTGATGTATGTGATTAGGACTTTTTATAATTCTTGTGTTTCTGATTGTCTTGTTCTGTAGCGACTGACTCTGAGGAAGGTCTTGCATGACCAAAAACGTTAACGTTCTAATGTTGGTGTCGCTTTTTAATATGAATACTTAATACAATTTTCTAAATTATGAGAAGAAGAGCGCTGTCAATTATAATACAAATAATACATTTGTGGCTTTTATATTCAATAAAATACATGGTGTTTTTAAATGCCACATACTGGTAAATTTTTCCTGCTCATTTCTGGAGCGCAATTTATATGCAAGGGTTAATTTAGCGTGTTTGTGCTTTTATATTCAGTAAAATACACTCTGTTTTTAAATGCCACATATGAGTAAATTTTTCCTGGTCATTTCTGGAGTGCAATTTATATCGAAGGGTTATTCAAGCGTGTTTGTGCTTTTATATTCAGTAAAAAAAAATGTTGTTTTTAAACGCCACATAGGAATAAATTTATATCCAATGGTTAAGCGTGTTTGTGCTTTTATATTCAGTTAAATACACGGTGTTTTTCTATACCACATACAAGTAAATTTTTCCTGATCATTTCTGGAGCGCAATTTATATCCAAGGATTACCCAAGCTTCTTAGTAGGTTCATTTGGAGTCAAATACAGGGTGTGTATTTATCATTTACAAATATCTTCATTAAACAGAGTCTATAAATTTTTGAACAAACAGTATGTCAGACAGAGAGGTGGCAGGCTCTTCACATGCGAGTGGCAGTGGCACAAACATTCCTGGAGCAGGAACAGGTCGCAGCACAGTAAGGGGACATCGCAGCAGGGGTGATTCGGTGTGACCAGAACTGCCGGTGTCATCTGGTGGCCGTGTGTTGACCACCAACCCAAGCGTTCTTGAATGGTTGACTAGGTCATCAACCTCATCCCAGATGACATCTGACTACCCCAGCCAAGAGTCGGTGGGAACGTCAGACACAACCCTTAGTTGGCATGGCCCGGAAACAGCTCAGCGGCTCTCACCTGTCCACAACCCACCTCTGTCCCGTTCGGTTCCCTCAGCCAGAGAACTAGTATGTGGTCTGGGCTCAGCGCCACTATACAGCGAGGATTAACAATTTGAGGAGGGCAGTCAGCAGCTATTTGCAGCGAAGAAGTGGGGCCGATATCCCCTGCTTCTTGCAGTAAGCGGCACAGTATGAATGTGGAGAGTGGCATGGGAGATCATGTTGTGAGGGGTCAGCCTCTGCATACCAAGACCATTGAGGAGGACAGCAGTGAAGATCCAACAATAATCGATGATGATGTAGCCGATCGCACTTGGGAGCTGGGTAAAGCAAGGGCTTCATCATTGTCAGGAGAAGAGGGCGACAACTTGCGCGTCAGGCAGTGGCACAGCCAGCAAGTGGGTAGAGTGGCCATGAGTCAGCAGGGTAGCAGCAGTGCGAGGTTGGGAGCCAAACGGCCACGGGGTAGACGACCCTTTTCGCAGGTCCAAGAAAGTAGCATCACAGGGGCTCACTGAGACAGTTGTGGTAGTAGTCACTCAGTGCGGAGCGATGGCGGCAAAACCACCTACTAGGCGGTGTGGCAGTTTTTTGCTATGACACCGGAGGAGCCGAACATGGGTATATGTAGAATCTGTTGGCAGAAAGTGAAGCATGGCCAGGGACCTAACATTGACACCATGGCCTTGCGTCATCACATGCAGAGTCAGCATCCGGTGGCCTGGGAAAAACGTGGCTCAGATGTGGTGGTCCATCTTGCCACTGCAGCAGCAGCGCCCAGCGGCACGCATGCCATTGCAGCCAGTCAAGGCTCCATCACCTCTACAGAAGGGAGCTGTTGGTCTTTGCCATCATCTCCTGGTCCAGATGCTCCTGCTCCCCGCTACTCATGGTGCCAGAAGTCGTTCAACGAGGCGATTGCAAAGAGACAACAGTATGCGTCAAACCATCATAAGGTGCAGAAGCTGACCGTGCTCCTGTTCAAATTGTTGGTACTTCAGTCCCTCCCTTTCCAAGTGGTGGACTCTGCACTGTTAAGAGAATTAATGGCTTGTGCGGAGCCGAGGTGGAGGGTCCCAAGCCGTAATTTCTTTTCCAAAAAGGCAGTACCAGCCCGTCACAATTATGTAGAACAGAAGGTGGGCCAGTCCTTGAGCCTATCGGTTTCTTCCAAGATGCACGGCAGCACGGATGTGTGGAGCTGTAACTACGGTCAGGGCAAGTACATGTCCTTTACAGCCCACTGCGTGAATGTTCTTCCTGCCCAGCCACACCAATAACTTGGAAAGGAGACGCCACTTTCTCTTCCACGTTGTCAAACTGCTGCTCCTACGTCAATGTCCGCCTCCTCCTCCACCAACACCACCATCTCAGCCTCCACAAGTGCTGCTCCATCATACCACATGTGTAGGGCACAGCGCTGTCACGCAGTTCTACACCTGGCTTGCCTCGGTGAACGAAGTCACACAGGGGAGAAACTGCTCTGCATC
This sequence comes from Phyllomedusa bahiana, assembly GCA_025379985.1. Taxonomy (NCBI): domain Eukaryota; kingdom Metazoa; phylum Chordata; class Amphibia; order Anura; family Hylidae; genus Phyllomedusa; species Phyllomedusa bahiana. The sequence continues at coordinate 27,108 of JAODAL010012336.1, forward strand.
ATGCAACAAGAAATCGATGTGTGGCTTTCTTTGTGCCAACTGCAAAACGGAACCATGGTGACGGACAATGGGAGGAACATGGTGTCCGCGCTGCACTGAGGAGGGGTGGTCCATGTGCCCTGCATGGCGCACTTTTTCAATCTGGTTGTGAAAAAGTTCCTGAAGTCTTCCACCGATCTTCAGAACATTCTGAAAATGGCCAGGAAACTGTGCATGCACTTCATCCATTCCTACAAAGCCAGGCACACCCTACTGTGCCTCCCCCAACACACGCTGATATGCGATTTTTCCACCCATTGGAATTCCAGCCTGCACATGTTAGACCAACTGTATGAAGAGAGAAAGGTCATTAATGATTTTTTGATGATCCAGGCAGACAGGAGTACTCCCCTGTGTAACCTTGATGTCAGCCAGTGGCAGCTCATGAGGCCGTTTGAGGAGGCAACATTATTTGTCAGTCACCAGGATTAAGGGATGAAAAACGTCATTCCACTGCTTCTTGTCCTGGAGCAGTTGCTGAAAAATCTGTCTGGACAGGTAACTTGAAAAGGGGCGTCTACATCTCGCAGCCATATAAGTCCGGTGAGGGATGAAGTGGTGGAGTTGGAGGAGGAGGACATTGGAGCAGAAGCATTGTCTGGTGAAATGAGTGGTTTTTCTATGCAGGTGACAGGAGAGGAGGAGCAGGAGCAGCTGAAGTAGGTAGATGGAGATGAGGAAGATGAGAAGATGACCCCCAAGCACCGTGGCAGTATACAGTATACAGAGATGGAGGCAGGGAGTCCCTCCGAGTCACTTGCGCACATGGCCCACAGCATGCTGATTTGCCTAGCTAGTAACAGCCGAATAGTCACCATCCGGCAGAGGGATGACTTCTGTCTCTCCACCCTCTTGGACCCTCGCTACCAGTCCAAAATGGGAGCCTTTTTCCAGCTGCTAAGAGGGAGGAGAAACTCAAATAATATAGCGAAATCCTCTGTAGTCAGTTGGCCACTGCCTATGTGCAGCATGGTCCATCCTCTGACAGGTCTGACCGGGGGGGGTTCCTCAGCACTCACGTACCACTGCCACAGCTGCTGTGGGAAGGTGGGGAGGGGTAGGAGTGGTACCAGCTGCATCAGCAGCACCCTAAGTCTGGAGTCGCTGATGAGCAGCTTACTTCTCCCGCCTAGTGAGGAGGGCAGTCACCAGCAGGACCTGCAGCAGACCCTGAACCAACAGGTGGTGGCCTCCGTGGCCAGCACTCTGCCACCCCAGAGAGAAGCTCGGCCGGACTACTGGGCAGCCAAACTGGATGTGTGGCCGCAACTTGCCGAGATTGCAGTGGAGATGCTGTCCTGCCCGGCAAGTAGTGTGACATCAGAGCGGGTGCTCAGTGCGGCGGGGGCCATCGTTACCCCAAGGAGAACCCGCTTGTCCACCGGACAAGTGGAGCGACCTTTGTCAAGATGAATCAGGCGTTGATCGGCCAGGATTTCCACAAATCAATGCCTTAGACATCAGACTACATCAGCCATGACGCCTCACCAAATCTTTGAGAAATGAGTCTGGATTCAAAGTACCTGCCTCAGCCACTATTCTTATGCCGCCACACGCCTGATGCCATACATCTGCTGCCAGTTGCTCCATCTGCCTACCACCATCTTTACCAGGGACTGGTATTGCCACCCACCTCCACACTCTGTCATTGTGCCACTCTCTGACCTCATGCTGCTACTGCTGTTGTTGCTGCTGCCATGACCTCCACACTCTGTCATTTTGCCCCTCTCTTACCTCCTCCTGCTGCTGCTGCTGTTGCTGCTGCCGTGACCTCCACACTCTGTGATTGTGCCACTCTGTGGCCTACTCATGCAGCTGCCAAGTGACCAGTGTCTCACTGGAACACCCTGTGGTTGCCTAATGCTGTTTTCACCCTCCACTCTATGACGTTGCCACTGTGTTTGGTCTTCCCCTTCTTTTCACCTTTCAGAAAGAATGGGAAGGATCAGGATTATATAACCAAAATCAGGAGTGGATACAGAACACAGAAGACATGAAAATATCCCATCTCTGTTTTGGATCAACTCCTGTCAATGCAAAATTACTGCCGACACCCTCTCCACTCATTTGCGAGGTCCTCTACATGTATCAGCGTTTAACAGAACAGATTCTGTCATATTCTGGATCGGTTTAAAGCTCTGGCCTTATGGAGTGACCCCTGCTGTGACGTCCTCCTACTGTGCTGAGACCTGTGCCGCCTCCAGTAACCTACTTCTGTGTTCTTTGACGCTATCGTAGGATCTTAGCCCTCAGCTAGTTTTTATTCCAGAAGGCCCAGCCATGACTTTAACAGGCTGCTTTCCCGCTTCAGTTTTTTGGTCAGCTTTGCCCCCATAAGTGCCCAGCGAATTTTAGAGTGAATCGATTCTAAGAGCGGCGGCAGTCATGTGTGTGTCATACTAAAACACAGCATTGTATGAAGACGAAACCAAGCTCCCTCTGCATATTTAAGCATGGCACAATGTTCTACAGCACCCTGCAGGCTATGTGCAGCCAGGACATAGCTGTTTTTTAACGCGATTTGTCGAAAATTTATTTGGGTGGAAACTAATTTTGTTGGAAAATTCAGTGAAGCCGGCGAATCGAATTTTTGAGAAATTCGCCCATCTCTAACTACTGTTTGTTGCGGTGAACATTAGAGCGACATGGTAAAGGAAGGCACGTCGAATTAATAGTGGGGGTCTAATTTTCAGTTTTTTTAATGCCCCTGTGTATAAAAAGGGGTTTTTGGGCGGTTCAAAAAAAGGGTGTGAAAAAGTTTGCGCCCTCGCCTATGTTTTTAAAATTACATGAAAAAACTTTGGATTTCGGTTCAAAAAATTTTGATAAAAAGATTTTTAAGCTGCCACGACTTTAACGTGATCTAAAAAAGGGCACCCTACCTATCTTTTCCTCTCAAATAATCCACAACCGGGTCTTTTAAATGGGTCAAACCGACCCCTTTATCCAGAAGAAAAAAAAAAAATTTAAAAAAACCCAAAACCGGGAAAAGCTGCACCTCTTAGGGAAAATTGTAAGGGGGGGGAAAGGTGCAGAAAATCAAAATGGAAGAACCATTTCTCCCCATAAGGTTAAAATCAATTTTAAAACCAAAATTTATAACGTTGGTTCTGCAAAAAAAACATTTCTGAAAAAACCCAATGCAAACCGGGGGGTTCCACGGGGCTGGGAAACACAAAAATTTTTTTTTAAAATATTTTTATATAATTTTATATATATTTAATATTTATTTTATATTATATAAAATAAACATGTACACCCGCCCCCATGCCACCGGCACACACTGAAAAAAAGGGAAATTTAAAAATTTCGGGAAACCCCAAAAAAAGCTTTTTTTGCTACTATAAATACATGTATGATAAAGAAAATTTTGCTTTTTTAAGGATTTCCACGTAATGTACGCCAAGGGGTTTGGCGAAAAGGGAATTTAGGTGCATTTTTTAATTGGCCAAATTTTTTAAAAAGATTGGGGGACAAAAGGGAAAAAAGGGGGAAAAAAAATCATTAAATATTTTTAACATTTAATTTAGAAAATATTTTCTACCCTTTTTTGGAAAAACCCCCACAGGCCCCAAAGAAATTACCTGGGGGTGTGTTACTCTTCTGTTTGAGAATAAAAGGTGGGCATAAAAATAAATTTCAAATTTAATGTAAAAAATTTTAAAATTTTATAAATATCTAAACAACTTTAATCGTGGGTTATTAAATTTGAAAAATTATTTTAAAAGATTTATAAATTTTTAAATACATTTGTGGGGAAGAATTTTATATTTTGGGGACTTTAAATAATTTTTTTTATTGATTTTATTGACACTTTTTTAAATTTAAATTTTAAACCCCTTCCCCAGGGGCCCAATTTTGGCTTTTTCTGACAAAACCCAATTTTTTGGGAAACCCTGGCATTTTTTTCCTTAATGTGAGAATAATTTTTTAAAAAAAAATTTTTAACCTTCCATGGGATTTAGGGGGATTTTTTTTGTGAAACATTTTTTTTTTTAAGACAGAAAAAAATTTTTTGGTAAAAAAAAGCCCCTTTTTTATTTGGGGAAAAATATCAAAGCAGATAGTTTTTTTCCCAAACCAAAATGTTTTAACTACCCATTACCATATGGGTACTGTGGGTTTGGCATAATTTTTTTAAATGTTTTTTTTTTTAAAATTTTGGGTGGGCTTAAAATTTGTAGAATTTTCAAATTTTTAAAAAAAAATTTGCAATATGTTTTTTTTTAAGGCCCAAAGTCCATTTTTAAAGTGTTTTGTTTTGGGCCCCTTTTATGTTATTTACCCCCAAAAATTGACTTCATCTAAGAAAATACCCCCCTTAAGTATTAAAACAGCATTTAGGAAGTTTTTTTCCCATTAGGGGGTTTAACAAAATTTAAAAGAAAAGTGCGGTGCCCTTTTTTAAAAATTTCACTTTTTATGCAGATTTTAAATATTTTATCCATTTTTCACAAGAACACAGTAGTTGTGAAAGGGAAACGAATTTCATTTTGATTCCCCCGATTCTCCCGTTTTCAGAGATATCTCTTATGTGGCCCTATTGGGGCTTTTTTTGGGCTCAACCATAAGCCCAGGATGGGGGGAGCACCTGCCAAAATTTTGGGGGCCCTCTTTTTTCATTATGATTTTTTTTAAAGGTGCCCAATTTAGGTTTGCGGGACCCCCAAAGGCTTTTTAAAACTTAATAAACCCCCCAAAAAAAACCCCATATTGGAAACTAAAACCCCTTTAAAGGGGAAATATATCCGGGTTGTAGTGAGTTTTACGGGACCCCAAAGGGGTTTTTCAAAATTTAAATTTTAGCTTTGGGGGGAAAAAGGGCCCAAAATTCTTTTTTTTTTAAAACAATCTGCAAATTTATCAAAAAATTTGTTTAATTTTTAAAAGGGGTTTCCGGGAAAAAAAACCCCCAACAAAATTTTGTTACGAAATTTTTCTTCTACATTGGGGAATTTTTAAACATGGGGGTTGTAAAAATGGTTTGGGCACATGGCGGGAATATAAGGGAGGAGCGCTTTTTGGGCTTTTGGAACGCAGTTTTGGGGGGGTTTCATGCCCGCTTTGCAAAGCCCCCAAAGAAACCAGAACGATGAAACCTTCCCAGAATTCCCCCTTTTTTGGGTTTAAACACCCCCCCTTGGATTCATTAGGGGTGTTTTTTTGGCATTTTGGGTCACAGGTTTTTCCATGTTTTTTTTATTTAATGAGCTTGAAAAAGGGGGGGGGGGGGAAAAGCAGTTGTATTGAAATTTTGGGCTTCTTTTTTACATGTTTGCCGTACAGGATAAATACAGGATAATTTTACTAAGGGGGGTCGTTAAAATTTGCAAAATATAAATTTTATATAGTTTTTTATTTTTAAAATTAAATAATAACAATAAAAAAGGGCCCTATAAAAAATTGCATTTTTATGTTTTTCCTATTCTGATACCCAAAAAACTTTTTTTTTTTTTTTCTGTAGCAAAGTGATTATGGGCTTTTTTGCGGGGATAAGTTGTTGTTTTTATTAGTACCTTTTAGGGGGTTGCAAAAGATCCTTTTTTTTTTGATCACGTTTTTTTAAAGGGTTTTTTGTGGGGCCCTTTTTTGAACAAAATACAGCAATCCTGGTAGTGTTTTTTATTTTTATTTTTTTTCAGGGGTTCCCCCTGGGTTAAATTCTTTTTTTACTAAAATTTTACCCCTTTTTAAATACATTACGGGCAATCCCAAAAATTTTTTTTTTTTTACTGTTTTTTACAAAAAGAAAAAAAACTTGAAATTCAAAAAGGAAAAAACACTTTTTGGGCATCGCCACAGTCTTAAAAACTCTAATTTTTTTTATTTTTTTGTTTTCGGGGGTGAGTAGGGCTTGTTTTTTGGGGGATGAGTTGACGTTTTTATTTGTAAATTTTTTTTGGGGGGGAAAGTTTTTTTGTTTCGGGTTTATTTTCCTTTTTTTGGAAGGGGGGGTGACAAAATTTACTGCAATCCTAGTATTTTTTTTTTTAATATTTTTTTTTTTAAAGCGCTACCATGCAGTGTCGGGTGAAAATTTAAAGGGCAAAAAAAAAAGAAAAACAGCCTCGGCAATACCTGCAAAGGCAAAAACTAGTGGGAAAATTTTCCCTACAAAGCTGCATGCAAAAATAACAGATTTGCCGGAGGGGGCGGTGCTCAATGAAATAAAGAACCATTTTAAAAATCATCATTAAAAAAAATAGAGAAAGAGAAACCTTCACGGGAAATCACCTTTTTTTCACATAAAATGCTATTTATTTAGGCTTACTTGACATACAGGGCATACGGGATGCAATTACGGTGATACCAAATTTATATTTTTTTTATGCTGAATCACTTTACCAAAAAAAAAAAAGCTTTTTCTGGGGTAAAACCCAAAATTTTTTGCCCTGGCTAACTTTTTTGAACCATAACTTTTTTTTTTTTTTCCCTAAACAGGAAATGTAAAAGGAAAATTTTTTTTGCAAAAAGAAAATGACATTTTTTTGGTACAAATTTGACCCTTTTTATGAAATTTTTTAAACGCTTTTTATTTCATTTTATGTGCTGTGGGATGAACAAAAATCGCAATTCTTTTTGATTTTTTTTTTTTTTTTGTTTAACCGCGGTGTCCGTACGGGTTTATTAATATGACATATTTTTAGGGCAGGTTGTTATGCACGCGGGGGTAAAATTTTGGGGACTTTATTTATTTTTTTTCTTTTTTGGGGGGTTGTTTTTTAAAGGGGAAAAGGGCAATGTACGTTTTTTTTTTAAATTTTTTTTGTGCTTGGGTTTTAAATTTTTTTTTACCCTTTTTTTTTCTATTTTACACTTTACCTTTTTTTTAAATTTTCCCCATAGGGGGTTTTTAACAGAAAATGTTTAGATTGGTGTTAAAGGCCCGGACCCTACACAAGCATTGGGTTTCTGGTAATGGTCGCCATGACAAATGTTTTGTACCAAAGCCCAAAAATGAATTTGTGGGGATGTTTACGTCCCCAGACGACCCGGAAAGTGACTTTCACTTCCCGGGTTGTCTGGCAAGCAATCGCTGCCGCACTACAGGCCGCCAGGAAGCAGGCAGGAGGAGCTCACTCCTCCCGCCTGCGGCTTCATTATCACAACCATGACAGGTTGCAGTAATGAAGTGTTAATCACCCGCGGCTGGAGCTCACTCCAGTTGGGGGTGATGCAGCATGAGGCCAGCGGTAATATACCGCTGGTCTTATGTTGTGATCGTGTGCGGCTCGCCCGCAAGCCTGCACGATCGCCAGGACATATGCATATGTCCATTTGTGGGAACGCACTTCCCGCTAGGACGTATGCATACGTCCTATGTCGGGCAGGGGTTAAATAATTACATTTTATATAGTTTGATAATTATAATAAATTACTGTTTATTATTGTACTGGTGTGAGGTCAGACATATTGGACATTTTTCCCCTTACAGCAAATCTAGCTTCACTTCGACTACTCAGGCTCAGGCAGACCACATTGAAATAGTACTTTAACAAGATCACAGCAACCATTAAAATTTAAAATAGCAAAAAACTTTATTGAAACATGCTACATTACATAAAATAGTTTAAGTAAAAACACTAAATCTGACTCAAAAAATGTGAAGAGGTTTAAGCAGTCCTCTGGGAAAAAGTAATAAATACATACATGTATAAATACCAATGCTATAGTCTACTTTTACACATACTATGCTACATATAGGTAACACGTATATATCCTCTAAATATATAGCAAGATGAACAACCAATGCCTAGTGCACACAGCACAATCTATAATTTGCTACAATAAAGTACAAATGAATGTTCAATACATAAATACATATATAATAAAAAAATGCAAATGTGCAAAAAAGAAAAATATATAATAGTATGAATAAATATTTAGAAGCAAAATGTTCTCAGAAAGCAAGATTAAATAGATAATATGCTATGTTTCTTGTAAGATACTATACCCAAATAGAATGTGAAGTGGAAATTATGAGAAATTAATGATAATTAATGAATTACTTTAATTATTATACTTGTAATGCTATTTTTGCAAAAGCCTGTCTTTTGCTCTTCACTTAGTAAAACCTGAATTCTGCCAGTCATCCAGGTTGGCACGCACATATGAACTGATCTTTGATAAAGTACACATATCAAGTTTGTTCTGCTGCTCAGTACATTTGAGCTAGATAACGGGTCACCATGATTTATCCACACAGTAAAAAGTTAGGTTTGATTATGCTCATTAAGCTACTTTTACTAAGACTGTCTCTTTAATCATAAAGTGAATCATATGACTTTTTATTCTGACTTTGATCAGAGTATACACAACATGTTGACTTTTAAATTGTCACGGATGCCCCTGCAACCCTCATCCCGGGTCGCAGGCACATCCGTGCCCCGACTCCAAAGGCGCCCCGTCCCGCACCTCGGGTCCGGGGTCCGCTCATGCCACTGCACCGGTCCCCACTCACTTACCCGGCCACGATCCTGCTCTGTCCGCCTCTGGTCACAGAGGTCCCCAGTGTGAAATTTAAAGGGACAGTTCGCCGGTAATTGGTCGTTGCCGGGCACTGCCCCTATTTAAGTCCGGCCCCTTCCTGACAGCCTTGCCGGATCCTTAGTGCTCTTAGGCTAACAAGAAAGCGTTCCTGTAGGCCTTGTCCTGCGTTACCGTGTACAGAACCTCGAGCCTACGTTTACCGACCACGAATCTTGCCGCCCAGCCCTGACCTTCTGCCTGTCCACGTTCACGAGCCTCAGCTGCCTGCCCTGACCTCCTGCCTGTCCTGGACTACGAGCCAGCCTGCCGAGTCTGTACCTCGCCTACCCTTGGCCGCCACCGCAGGCAAGTCCTGCCAGTGGAAGCGACCTGGTAGACTCCCGCCGCAGCAAGTCTATCCCGCTTTGCGGCGGGCTCTGGTGAATATCGGGACCTACTTAGATTCCGCTCCCTGGCGTGGGCTTACGCCATTGCCTGCGGTGGTCCAGTGGATCCACTACCAGACCGTGACATAAATCATATGATGTACATAACCTCGAGATAATGGAAGATACTGGGCCATTGTGGTCCAGTATCCTGAGTTTGGATAAACATCTGTTTCTTTTGGTCAAAATGTCAGAAAGAGATTAAAAAAATTGAAATAAATTTATTATGCTAATTCTTGAAGAGCGGGTTCCACAAAATTCAATGATAATAAACTTTAACCCAAATGGAAATTTGGGTTCCCTAAATTGGTCTAAAAAGTAATCCTAAAAATTTTTTGGGCTTATCTGTGATTGGTTGGAAGGAACCCATCCCAAATCTAACCATAAAAAAAGAACTGTAGGGGATTAAAAAATTTGGGTTTTTTAAACTGATTTGATCAAAAATCCATTTTACACTGTGCTTTATTCTCTTCGGGAAGGAAAGGCTTGTTAGAAAAACACTGCCGCAACAGATTTCCAATCCAGGATTCCCAAACATTTTTTCCCCGCTTTTAATCCCTTCTTCGGGGAAATTGCCACATTGAAATAGGTCTCCCGTCGGAGCAGTAATCCACCTAGTTTTTCCCAAAACCCACATTCAAAAATGGTCCTTTTCTTACGAATGGGGGTTTCGAAAACATCTTCATAACCCCCCAGAACACCCCTTTATGTTAGGCGGGATCAAAAGAGTCGAGTCTTACCAAAAAATTCTCCCCAACACATACATTTGGCGCATTAAAACATAGTAGCTGGCTCAGTTTTGGTGCATTGTGCCAAACCCGAAAAGGGTGGAAAAAAACCCCCTTTTATACTTTTCCCCCCTCTGGGTTTTAAAAACAATCTTTTTAAAAATTACACCCGGGTTTTAAAAATTTAAATTTTTCAAAGTGTTAAAAATATTCCAAAAATAAGAAAACTTTTTTGTATTATCTATTGGCTATTGGAATCCCTTGGGGTGTGTTTTTTTACTTTTTTTCCCTTTATTGTTATGGGAATTATTTTTTTAAATTTTTTTGTTTCAGGTTTTTTTTTTTCTTTTAAAAAAAAAAGAAATAATAACCTAATTAGCTACATTCATGCTTTTTACTCTGGTACATTTTCCCCCACAAATTTTAAAGTCCCTCCATGGGTGATTGAATGTGGGGAAAAAAATTTCCCAAAAAAAAGGAAAAAAGTGTTTGGTTTTTTTGTTTTTTGCCATTGGCCTATACAAGAATTAAAAGCAGAATCCACAAGGCTGTCGGCGAAGTACATTTAGAACTGGGGGGATTGGATAACATTTTGTGCTTTGTTCACTTACGCTACTTAGGTGTAACTACCTTTGTAAAATGTAACATATCTCTTTCTCCTAAGAAAAATATTTGTTTCAGAAAATGGTGATGCAACACAATTTTTTTGTATAAAAAAAGGTTTCTAAGGAGTAAAAAAACAAACATTTAGTATTACAGGAATCATAATGACCTGCAGAATAAAGATATCAAGTCAATTTGTACCATACAGTGAACTCCTCAAAATTATGGTTTTCTCTTTCAATTCCACAACACAATTTTTTTTGGGGGGGTTCCCTAAAGCATTATGTTGGGCATTCCTGTTTTTCCCATACCCGTTATCATCTTCAGCTTTTGAGAGTAAATAAGCAAAAGTATAAAACAGGGATCCTCAAACGTTCCTCCACTGTTTGGGGAAAATACAACTCCATCTTTCCATGTTATAGCTTTTTAAAAAAATGCACAATGGGAGTTGTGTTTCCCAACACTGGAGGGCCGCAGTTTTGAGAACCCGGGGTAAAAAAGTTCTGAATTAACCTGGTATTGTATTTCTGTTAAACAGACATTTGACACATTTTCTTTGAACTTCACTGCATGCCAATATTTATGCAAAAGGATTTTTTTTTTTTTTTTTTTGTGACATCAGTATTTTAAGCCCAAAGGAGCTTCGGGTCCCCCGGGGATTCGGTAGCCAAGTGCCATTAACTCAACTATTAATGAAAAAAACAAAAAACATAAAATGTCACATGTGAAAAATATTACATGGGGAAAACCCCCAAAAAAAAAAATAGACCCGACCTTGAAGGGTTTAAACATAAAGATTTATAAGGGAACCTGCAAAAGGGCTGTTGATACATTTTCATTGGGTTCCTTTTCAGTTAATTATTTTTTCCCAAACTTTTTGAAAACTTCATCCCCAAAAATGAAACTTTTTTATAACCTAACCCTCACTAACCCTAAAATAGAAATTTTTAAAATTTTTTACAGAAACCTCTAGTTTCACAGCACCTCTGGTTCGGCAGCGAGGGAAATCTGGCAGATAGAATTCCATTTCTCTACAGTGCCACATAAAGTCACTTTGTAACATATGGGGAAAAAAGGGGGCAATGTATGAAACGGGCTTTTAGCCCGTTTTTTTGGCATTATGCACCTCCCGGCCCGAATCCCTTTCGGACCAGGGGTGCGGTGTTTGGTGCAGCGTTCGCCATTTTCACTGCGCCCCGCATGAAGGGGGGGGAAGGGGCGGGGTAGGGGTTTCCGGGGGCGGGCGCGGGCGCTCGAAAACTCCGAGGCATGTACGATGGCGAGTCGGCAAAGCGAGGGGGATTTCACGTCGGGAGTTACCGCAAGCAGACCCGGTTTTAAATTTTGGGGCCCAAAAGCTCCCCGGAGAGGCGAAGTGAAGCGGGTCGGAACATGCGAGGAAAACAGATAGAAGATCGCGACGAAATCCCCGGCCTCCGCTCCTGCCCGGGAAAGGGGGAATGAAATTTCCCAAAAAAACGCCTTTAATTTAAAAGGGGGAAAAAAATTGCAAAAAGAGCAACCCTAAAAAAAAAACATTTAAAATTTAAAAAAAAAAACACTTTCCAAAATCTAGGGCGGCGCAATAACAAGAATTAGATAAAAAATAAAATTTCCGGGGGGGTACAGTAAAAAAAAAATTCTGAAAAAATAATTTTTTTGGTCGGCATAAACCGGCCCAATCAGAATAGGAGCGACAGTGAACCATTTAAAAACCCAAGGGGAAAGGATTACCAACAAAAAATCAAAGGCGGGGCATTAAAATAAAAGTAAAAATGGGGGAAAAAAGCTGATTGGCTGAAACTAACCCGGGGGCTTGGCTAGCTTCAGCCCAAACGAATAGGAGCGAAGAAACCCCTTTTAAAAAATGGGGGGAACTATTGGGCCAATCAGAAAAGGAGCGCAAAGAACCCCCTTTTTTTCCTATGGTGGGGTTTTGGGGGAAAATTTAAAATCAAAGGCGGGGGGAGTTCAAATACCGTAAAAAAACAGAAACGAGCGAATTTGGTTTTAGCTAGCGGGGGCTGTCTCCTTTGCCAAAACGGCGCGAGCTACTTTCCCCATAGAATTTCCCATTTTGGGGGAAAAAAAAATTCTGAGCGCGCTCGGGGTTTTGGGTAAGTTAAAAAAGGGCCCTTTTGGGGGGAAACCCCAAAGGGGGGAGGGGAGCGCGCTCCTTATGGGTTTTCTAAGCAAACTGAAAAAAACTGTACATTTTGGCCCAAAACAAAAATTTTAACACTACAGAAAATTGTACCATGTGTATATAAAACGGGAAAAATTTTATGGGGGTAAAAGAAAAAAAAAAAAAATTAAAAAACCCAAAAAAACATGGGTTTTTTTCTTTTATTTTATTGCAAACCCCTACATTGATCCTTGGGTAACGAAAAAAAAAGAAATAAAAATGATTTTATTGATTTAATATTTTTTTTTTCGTTACCCCTCCCCCTATTATTATTCATTTTTTATACACATCGGGAACCCAAAAAATTCCCCGTAGTGTTTTTTAAATTTGATTTCGGCCCATGTACAGTTTTTTTTTCTGATTGCATTTGAAAACCCCATGGAGCGCGCTCCTCTCCCAATTTGGGCCAAAAAACGGGCCTCTTTTAACTTAGCCAAAAACAGAGCGCGCTCAGAATTTCTTTTCCCCCCTAGAACTCTATGAAAAAAGTAGCTGCGGGGTCTGTTGGGGTAAATTTGGGCGAGCCCCCCGCCGCTTTAAAAAAAATCAGCTCGTTCGCATTTTTTTCTGTATTTTTTAACGGGCCCCCCCTTTGAATTGAATTGGTCCCAAATTTTCTCCCTAGGAAATAAGGGGGCATTTTTTCGCTCCTTTTGATTTTGGGCCAAATTTTCCCCCAAAGGGGTTTTAAATTTTTGGGGCCCTTGTCCCCTGCTATTTTTGATTTGGTGGTTTATTGGGGTTTACCCAAAGAGAATAGCCCTTAAATTTTAAATTTTAAATTAAATGTTTTCCCGGGAATTTTTTTTGCTAAATTTCCCTTCCCTTTTTGTTTAGGGGCCGGGGGTTGGGTGGGCAAAAGCGTTGTTCGGGGGGTTTTTTAAAATGCTTTATTTGTAAAAAAGGGTTTTTGTCTTTATTCTGGGTAATGTTTTTACAAATTTAATTTAAAAATATTTTTTTTTAATTTAATTTTCTATGCCCCACGGGGGCCCATTGCCGAGATTTGGGATACATCTCTCCATGGGTTTTAATGGGAGAAGTGCTCCCCGCTCTTTAATTTGGGTGGGGGTAGCCAAAGGGCCCCCGCCCAGCTCAGCCCAATTTGCTCTTTTTCTGTCTTTTTACCCGGGATTTTGGGAATTTTCCCCCCCGGGATTCCCGGTTTGGGGTTTTAAATTTTTTCATAGATGAATGGGTTCTTTGTCCGGTCTTTTTCAATGAAATTTGTCAATTTAAATTTTCCCATAGGTTTTTTAAAGGGCTCTGTTTGCCCTATTTTTTGATTGGGGTGGTACCGGGGGCCCCCGGGTAGCCTTTACCCAAACCCCTCTTTTTAGCATTTTTACAGTTTTTTTGAACTGTCCCGGTTTGGGTTCTGATTGGGCTAAAAATTCTCCATAGGCTTTGAATGGGGTTTTTGTCCTCCCCATTTTTGGAATTTGGGTGAGCTACCAAGTCCCCGGGGGGGTTTTTTGGGGCTTAACCAAAAACAAATTTTTTTCAGGGAATTTTTTTACTGTAAATTTTTAACTAACCCCCGTGGATTTTTGATTGGGGCTAAACTTCCCCCCTAGGGGTTTTTTAAAGGTTCACTGTCGCTCCTATTTATTTGCCGGGTTTTATGGGGACCAAACCCGGGAAAAACTTTCTGAAATTTTAAATTACTGTATTTTTCCCGGCAATTCCCAATATCCTAAAACCTTTAATTTAAAATATTTGGGAAAGGAAATTTTTTTTTATGTATTTTTTAAATTTTTAAAATTTTAGCTTTTTTACCCTTTAGAATGTTAACGCCTTTTTTAAAGGGGATTTTTTTTTTCATACTCCCGCACCGACATTTTGGAATGATTGCCCTGGGTTTCCAAACCCTGGGCCCCGATTTGGGAAAGTTTTTTCCAGCCAGTTTTTTCCCCCACCGGGGCCTTTTAAGGGCCCGCAAATGCCCCCCATGTCCCCCGCACTGTTTCCCCACACCCCCCAGGGCGAAAGGGGCAGGGAAACTTTTTTTCCCGCATTTAGTGAGCGCAAAAGCTTTGGCGGGGGAAATTTTTAGGGCGGGAGGGGCCGCCCCTGGCCTTTGGTCCCCCCACTTTCGCCCCACACAATGGGGCCCGGGGGGGCGGCTTTTCCCCGCATGTATGACCCCCCACTACCTTTCCCCCCGAATCATAGACGCGCGCCGGCACCCGCGCCCAGTCCCCGCCTGCCCCCTAACCACAGGCAGGGCGAGCGGAAATTTACTTTCATGTATGAGCCGGGGCCCCGGGCCCCCGACATAAATTAGGGGCCAGGGTTTTCCCCGGGGGAAAATGGCGGGAAAAGGGCCCCCGACCCCGGCGAATTCATACATTTCGCCCCAAAGAGTCTACAATCCTTGTAGAAAACCCTTAAAATTGGGTAAATAGTTAAGGCCCGGGTGTGGGGATTAAAAAAAAATAAATTTCTAAACCAAACAGCCCCCTTTAATTTGAAGGGTTTTTTAAAAAAAACTTCCCTTTTTTTATTTTTTTCATTCTTTAAAAGTTTTTATTCTAAAATCCTTTTTTTTTTTTTTTATTGTAATAAACTTTTAAATTTTCAACTCCCAAAATAATTTTTTCGGGAAAAATATTAAAAAACAGTGGGAAACTTTTCCTTAAAAATTTAAAGAAAATTTTGAAGGGGGCCCGGGGAAATTTAATTTTTTGCAAATTTGGCCAAAATTTAACTTAATTTTTTTTTCCCAAAATCAGTTGGTTACAAAAGTATGATCTTGTAATTTCTTGGAAGCTAAGCAGGAAGACATTTCAATCTATCTATAGCTCCCCCCCCCTTTTTTTTCCCCCTTTTTCCCCCCAAATAGAAAATTAATTTATTATTTTAAAAAAAATGTTAGGTTTTAAAGGGGGTTTTTTTAAAAAGGCAAAAAATGGGGAAATTTTAAAAAATTTTTAAAAATTTGTTTAATAATTATTAAAATTTTAAAAATTAGGTTTCATAGCAGTCAAAAAAATTTGGGTCAAGTTTGGGTGTTATGTAATTTTACACTTTTTTTTCTAGTTGCTAAGTTTATGTCTAAGTTCGTCACTAAATGCTTCAAAATGTAGGGTGTGTAGCATTGTACACTAAGTTAGGTCTTTTTTACTGCAAAGCCAAACCTCTTTCCACAAACATGATACTTTTGTTGGACATGGCACAGAAATGTTTAAAAGCTGTCTAAAATGCATAAGAAGTGTGGTATAAAGCATGTACGTCAATAGTTTAATGAAAATTGCACAAGAATTCTATTGCAATTGCCATAGTAAATCTGCCCTATTAAGTTTAAGTATTTTAACATTTGCACAGGCCCACAGCTATAAGGGGTGCAGAGGCAACAAATACATCTTGAACTTGGGTACCTTACAGGACGCAGCAGCCTTTCTGCCTCATATAAAGTGCGATAAACGGCATGTTGTAGATGGAGAGTTCTATTAAAGGTTTTGCATTAGGTCCCAGGAGTTTGAAGTCATACCTTTACATATGTAGCTATATCAATGTCTAAGTAAAAATTTCCATGCATAATTTGCATAAATGTGTTAAAGATTCATCTCAAAGTATATGAATTTGGTAACGAGTTTATGTAGTCTTAAAAGTGTTGTTCCACAAGCAACATTTATCAGGGGGGAAGGTGATAAAAATATAATTGCTATTGGTCCAGCTGATGGGTCCCTCCATGAATATGACAAAAGGGGTTTTCTAGTCCTCCACCAGAATGGAATGGTGGTGATGCATAAACACTGCTGCTCTATTTGCTGTTTATTAAACTAGGTACCATAGTCAGAAAATGGAACAGTAGTGTGTATTGTATGCGTGAACCTCATTCTGTTCAGCTGGGAAACTTTTTTTCATGATCATTGGGGCCAAGCAGTAATACTTCCAGATAATACATTTTGTTGGGAGTGCCCCTTTAAGTAGTTTCCACACTAGCAACATTTATAGTATAAATATGGCTGAAACACCTAAATTATTGGCTAACTGTAAACATAGAGCGACTAAAAAAGATTTTAAAGGGTTTTCCATTTCAAGAACAGGCCCCTGAAAGGCCACTTACATTCATTCTGAGTACAGCCAAGTGGACATCCAAGTACTGAACTTGTACATACACTGCTCACAAAAAGTCAGGGATATCTGCCTTTCGATTGAAATTTTAGAATTTATCCAATCAAGAAAATAATGGAGGCTGTACTAAAAAAATAAGACATAACTTTAACTTTAATTTTAAAACATGGAATCAGATAGACATATGATTTTGATCAAGGTACTTATAGACCTTATAGAATGCTCAAGTAAAATCAATAGCAATAGGGTGGGTAATTGATTGTATTTACCAAAAACACTATGGGGGATATGTATGAAAACTGTCTATGTCTAAGACTTTCTTTGTTGCCCATAGCAACCAATCAGCACTCCCCTTCCATTTTTTTCTGAGCACCATATGAAAGGGGAACTATGATTGGCTGCTAAGGGCAACAAAGAAATTAGAATATCATTGAAAATGAAAGGGGTTCTCCAGGGCTATCTTTTTATTTGTCATAGGGCTCTTTCTGTGACTCTTCCAGTTCCTCTGGATCTCTGTTGTAACCTGCTGATGACACTTTGCGACACTAAGCTCAGTGGCTACTTTCATCTGAAAGCAACCTGCTTAAAGCCTTGCAAGGGCGGGTACTGTTCATCAATTGTAAGATGTTGTCTTGGTCTCATGATTTCAAAAATGTGAACAGCATGATGAGGAAGACTATTTAAATCCCAATTCAAACAGATCCCCTAAATTAATTGAGCGATTCAGGGATCAAACAGCTGATGTGAGTATTGCCTTTAAGCTCCTTGTTAGAGATCAGCAAATTGTGCCAATAGTACTGAAACAATGAACAGTTGGACATGTGCATTCTAAAATTAAGAAATGGTGTTAATAAGGTCATTTAAAAAAAAGTTTCAAGAAATGTTATGTTCATCCTGATACTTCAACCAAAAGCGAAATATCCCTAACTTTTTGTTAGTAGTGTGTATGTTGGCGGATGGTCCATCCTTTCCCTCCACCTAGAATTATCTGTTGATGTCTGCTTTATATTTATGTCAATTAACCATCCGTAACTAAGTAGTGCTTGTAAACAGTGTTGCAAAGCTGGTGTGAAATTTGAACAACTTCACTTCTATGTTTTATTGGTTTTAATGAACATGCCAACTTTTAGCAAGTTATTCATATATTAGCATATAAGTTATTCACAGTACAAAAACACATCCGCAAGCATTAATCAGGTTGATTTTCTGATCTTGTAACAGATTCTCATTTGTTCTAATATATGTGAATAAAATCTTGTTTCTGGGTCTGTACGAACATTGATAATACCTATAATCTCTAATCTAATTTAATTGCAGATAACAATTACTAAAAAAAAATGACACCATACATAAATCTAAATATGTTTTATTTCATTTATTTATTTTTCTATGGATGAAAACAAATTAAGCTATAAAAGCCTAATCTAAATAAATCACTGAAAATAAATTTCTGCCCCTTACTGCTTTACTTCCCTGGTTCAAATAACAGCATATTATAATATAAAATTATTCCTTTAACTCTCTTATTACCTATTCTGGTACACACATGTATTTTTTTGAAATGCAAAAAAATATTGTATAGAATTATATACACAATAATATTTAATAATTATCTTCATTTATATAGCACCAACATATTCCACAGCACTTTACAATTTAGTGGGTATGAGTATAGACAAAAAAACAGACATTACACATTAAAAAAAACTACTTACAGATGACACTCTAAGTGCTAGTTTTACAGTGGTCCAGCCTAGTTTCAAAAATATGAGGTGGTTTGCATAAAAATTCCTATCAAACTTGCTGTTGATTTCCCTCTGTAATAATTCCTTTGGTATGAATAAGGCTGCACACACCTCAACCTTCCTGTCATCATTATCCTGATGAGTGTGTTGATCTTACAGTCTACCTTCTTCAGTTCCATTTGCTTCCCCCACCTTGTTATTTAGCTGTGCTAACCCGTCCCCTCTTGTTTGCTCCTGGTAGTCAGATTGGGTTTTGATTCAGTATAAAAGTACCTGTATAGGTCATATCTGACCTGGGTCATCTCTGGGCCACTTTTCAAAGTACGGCCAATTTTCTAAGTACAAGAACAATGAATTAAAACTGGAATTTAAACCAGGATTAAACAAGGATTGCTACAGGTAACAACTAGTTAAGCTTTTCTCTTCCACTTACAACCTCACAACCTGCCACACTCACTCACCATGCTTTTCCTGACCTCTATAATCTCAACCTCCATTTTCCTGCAACTAATTGCCTATCCCCATACCCCTCTGCTGGGCAAAGAGCTCTTTATCTCCCACAGCATTTTACCCTCTCATCTTTCTGTTGCCACCAACCTGTTTCCCACTAAACTGTTTCCTCACTAAACAGACCCAAACAACTTACTCTCTATCTTACTCCCACCTATTAACCCTCTCTCTGCTCCTCCTAGCTGCTGGGGACATATCCCCAAACCCTTTGGTGGTCTCCACTTTACCCATGCTCCCCGTCCTGGCAACAAGCATGGCGTAGGTGTTGGCCTTCTCCTGTCAGACATCTGTTCCTTCGCCCCCACTCCACCATTACCTTCCCTCAACCTCCCCTCCTTTGAGGTGCACTCTGTCCCCCTCCAATCTCCCAGGGGCGGTCATCTACCGACCGCCAGGCCCTGCCACCGCCTTCCTTGACCACTTTGCCTCCTGACTTCTCCACTTTCTTTCCACTGATATCCCGACTATCATTATGGGAGACTTTAACCTCCCCATCGACAAACCCCACTCTGCTGGCAGCAAACTCCTCTCACTCTCCTCTTCCTTCGGCCTCTCCCAGTGGACCTCTGGAGCCACTCATAAAGATGGACACACTGTGGACCTCGTCTTCACCTGCCTCTGCCCCCTATCTGTCTTCTCACACCTAGTACGCAGGAACCTTCAAAACCTTAACCCTCGCACACTCTCTGACTCTCTTGTATCTCTCTCTACCATATCCTTGTTTGATGACCCTGACACAGCCACCGCTTTCTACAACCACACAAACACCTCCACTCTTGACTTGGTCACCCCTCTCACGCACAACAAAACCCACAAAACAAACAGACAACCCTGGCACACAGACTCCACCAAACAGCTGAGGCGAGCTTCCAGCTGAACGCCGCTGGAAGAAAACCCACTCTACCGACGACTTTGCCTCATACAAACAATCACTACACACATTTAAATCTGCACTCGCCTCAGCCAAACAGGATTACTTCACCACCATCATATCCTCCCTGTCTCACAACCCCAGACAACTATTCAAAACCTTCAACTCTCTTCTCCATCCACCTGCACCTCCTCCCCCATCTCTCCTTTCAGCAGATGACTTTGCCACCAACTTTCTAAACAAGACCAACCTCATCAGAAAAAGCATCACCCCACTGTTCCCACCGCCCACATCCATGCCTGTGCAGTCCGCACCACCGGCCCCTCTACCCACATAGTTCCCACAGCCACCACCTTGCACTTCCCCCCTAACTTGCTTCACCACTATCACTCATGACAATCTCTCCTCTCTACTCTCCAAATCCAACCTCACGACCTATAACCTTGATCCACTCCCATCCTACCTCATCCCAGACCTCAGCTCTGTTATACTCCCAGCCTTCACCCATCTCTTCTACCTATCACTAACCTCTTGCATTTTCCCTTCATCATTTAAGCATGCTACCATCACACCCATCCTGAAGAAACCTTCTTTTGACCCCTCCTCTCTGTCCAACTATTGACCCATCTCACTGCTTCCATTTACTTCTAAACTCCTCGAACAACACGTCTACCTTCAACTGTCCTCCCATCTGTCCTCTAACTCTCTTCTTGACCCACTGCAATCTGGTTTCCGATCCCATCACTCTACAGAAATCTAATCAACGTCACCAATGACCTAGTCACTGCTAAAGCCTCACGCCACTACTCTGTGTTTCTCCTCTTAGACTTAACCTCTGCCTTTGACACTGTTGACCATTCTATCCTGCTTCAAATCCTCTCATCCCTCAGCATAACGGACTCGGCCTTTTCCTGGATCTCCTCATACCTCACTGATCGGACATTCAGTGTCTCTTACTCTCGCACCACCTCTTCCTCCCGCCCTTTCTCTGTTGGTGTCCCCCAGGGGTCAGTCATGGGTCCCTTACTCTTCTCTGTCTACACTCTTGGTCTGGGTCAGCTCATAGCATCACACGGCTTTCAATACCATCTGTATGCTGATGACACCCAACTTTACATCTCCAGCCCAGACATTAAGGGCGACATGTATGAATCTCTCCATGTCGGAGCGCATGTTTCCGCCAGTTTTCCGGCGAAATTTGCGCCTGATTTATGTTGGTGCCGAGTTGCGCTCATACATACCATGTAAAGTCCGCCGCGCCTCGTCAGTGTGTGAGGCGCAGTGCGGGACTTAGGCGCAGTGCCGCACTGCGCCTAAGATTCGCCGCCCGACATAGTGCGATCATACATGCCGTTTAAAGTCCGCCGCACCTCGCCAGTGTGTGGGGCGCAGTGCGGGGACTTAGGCGCAGTGCGGGGCTGCGCCTAATATTCGCCGTCCGAGGAGGTGCGCTCATACATTCGGGGAAAAGTTCACCGTGCCTCGCCAGTGTGTGAGGCACAGTGCGGGTCCGATTCTAGACAGGCTGGAAAACAGCGAGAAATCATTAAAGATGTCCGTGCGGCATGGAGTATGAATAAAAAAATCGCCTTTATAAAGGCGTAAAACATTCTCTGAAAAAGAGCTCAAACCTACTAAAAAAATACATAAATAAAATCACTTTCCAAAAATCTAGAACGGCGCTACATCAGGAATTTGGATATTGAAAATTGCCGGGAAATACAGTAATTCAAATTCTTTAAACTCTTCTCATTGGTCGGCAGAAACCAGCCAATCAGAATTGGAGCAACAGTGATCCATTAAAACCTTTGGAGAAGTATGGACCAATCAAAATCAAAGGCGGGACAGTTCAAAATACAGTAAAAATGCATAAAAGAGCTGATTGGCTGAGCTTGCGGGGGCTTGGCTATCCAGGCCAATTAGAGCGCGAGCTACTTGTCCCATTATAGTCTATGGACAGATCGGGGCAATGAAATCTCAGCTCTCAGCGCCGTGCGGCATGGAGTATGATGAAAAAAATCTTTTTTTTTGTGTAAAATATGATCTGAAAAAGAACTGAAACCTTCTATAAACATAAATCAATCCAATCCCTAACAATGCGTTTGTCGCCGTCACCGGCGCTACATAAGGAATTGGGATATAGAGAATTGCCGGGAAATACAGTAATTCAAATTCTGTAAGCTCTTCTCATTGGTCGGCAAAAGCCAGCCAATCAGAATAGCAGCGACAGTGACCCATTATAACCTATGGAGAAATATTGACCAATCAAAATCAAAGGTGGGAAATTCAAAATACAGTAAAAATGCAGAAAAGAGCTGATTGGTTGAGCTAGCGGGGGCTTGGCTATCCCGGCCAATCAGAGCGCGAGCTACTTGTCCCATGGTAGTCTATAGAGAGATAGAGGCAATGAAATCTCAGCTCTCAGCGACGTGTGGCATGGAGTATGATTAAAAAAATCATTTTTATTAGGTGTAAAACATTATCTGAAAAAGAGCTGAAACCTTCTAAAAACATAAATCAATCACATCCCTAACAACGCGTTTGTCGCCGAGACCGACGCTACATCAGGAATTGGGATATAGAGAATTGCCGGGAAATACAGTAATTCAAATTGTTTAAGCGCTTCTCATTGGTCGGCAGAAACCGACCAATCAGAATAGGAGCGACAGGGAACCATTATAAGCTATGGAGAAGTATGGACCAATCAAATGAAAAGGCGAACATTTCAAAATACAGTAAAAAGGCAGAAAAGAGCTGATTGGTTGAGCCCAGGCGGCAGATATGAATCCACCAATCAGATGTAGTGCGTCTATTTTGAATGGAGAAAGAAGGGCGCGATAGAAGGGCGCCCTAAAAGTTATTACTGTCTATGGGAAATATTCTAGCACTGTGATTGGTTGGTGGGAAGAGGGGCTTGTACCGCTTAGCCAATCAGCGGCTGAGCTACTTTCTCGTAGAGTTCTATGGGGAAAAGAAATGCAGAGTGAGCTTTGTTTGTGATTGGCTAAGTTAAAAGAGGCGCGATTATTTGGACCAATGGGAGAGCGTGCGACGCTCCAATGGGTTTTCTAATGCAATCTGTAATAAAATTGTACATGCCCGAAATAAAATGATAAGACTCCCGAAGTTGCACCGATGTGTATATAAAATTATCAATAATATGGGGTTAACAAAAAAAAAATATTAATTCAATAAATTCATTTTTATTTCTTTATTTTCGTTAGCCAATGATCAATAGTATGGGTGTAACGAAAATAAAGAAATAAAAATGAATTTATTGAATTTTTTTTTTTCGTTACCCCCATATTATTGATCATTTTATATACTCATCGGTGCAACTAGAGATCTTGGTAGGCCAGACTGATAAGATGTATTCTCAAGGCACTCTTAATGCTATGATTAGAGATGGGCAAATTTCTCAAAAATTAGATTCGCCGACTTCGGCGAATTTTCCGACAAGATTCGTTTCGGTCCGAATTACTTCAAATCGCGTTAAAAATAAGCTATTTCCAGGCTGCACAGAGCCTGTAGGGTGCTGTAGAACGTTGTGACATGGTTAAATATGCAGAGGGAGCTTGGTTTGGTTTATTAGTGTTGAGGATTATTATCGAAAAAGTTGAAACCCGGCCGGTTTTTTACGTTGATCTGATTTTTTAGATCCGCTAAAATTTAGGTTAAAACGTGCTAATCTATTATATCGCCCCATTTTGGGCTTCTGTATTTTGGCGGCCAGCAAAAGCTTACAGAATAGAGCAGGGGAGAGGTGCCCCGAGTCATGATGGGTGTGTATGGTTGCGATTGCTGGAAAAATCCAGGACCTCGTTTTCATAGAGACCCCTTCCCTGTTCTGATCGTGTGTGTCACGTTTTATAGCGAAGGAGTCGCTTGCCTTTCCAAACACCCTCGCAAAAAAGCTCGGGAAAAATTATTTATTTTTCAAGAAAAGTTATTTTAGCTGTGATTTGAAGTTAGTTAGATCAAGTTTTGCAATTTTAGGTAGTTGGAGAGAATTTTAAAGGGCTTACGCTGAAAATTCACGGGGGGGGGGGAAGGCAGGGGGTTTGGGCCCGGGGCAAACCAGACAAGCTCTATAAAGGTAGGGATTTGTAACCCAAAATTTGTTTAGACATTGCATTCCCCTTTATTGGGTCATCTTTTCTAGTAACTGCGGTTATTTGTGGGGTGCAAAATCCCTTTTATTATGTTAATTTAGATAGGTGTTCTTTTTTAAATTTTTCCCTGTGTTTTGTTAAAATTGCAGTTTAAGTTAAATTTAAAATACAGCAATTTTGTGTCACCACAGGTTGTTTGGTGCCCAAAAAAACCTTTTTTTCCCGTATACATTTCAGTACGGTTTTTTTCACTTTTGGGAAAGGCCCGCTGTGTTGATAAGCACCTTGCGTTAAAATTTAAAACCAGCAAGTTTTAGTACAAGGGTATGATGGTGGGAAAAATACCTTTTTAATATCCGTATACATTTTGACGGGTTTTTTTTTACTTTTGGGCAGTCAAAACTTTTTTTGGTAGATCTACTTTGCAGTTAAATTTGAATACAGCATTTTGTAGTCCCCCTGGTGAATTTATAGGGCCAAAAAATACCTTTTTTTTTACCCTTATACTTTTGACAGGTGTTTTTTTATTTTGGTAGAAAAGTTTGGTTTTTAAAGCTATTTTCAGTTAAAATTTTAATACAGATTTTGTAGTCCAAGGTGAATTATAGGTGCCCAAAAAAATACCTTTTATTATCCCCTATAGATTTCGACAGGGTTTTTTTCACTTTTGGTCAGTCAAGCTTTGTTTTATAGATTACTTTGCGTTAAAATTTTAAACAGCAATTTTGTGTCACCCCGGTGAATTGATAGGTGCCCCAAAAAAAACCCTTTTTTTTCCCCCTTTCATTGCAGATACATGTTCTTTTCCCATGGCGCAGGCAGCTGTGTTGATAGAGCCCCCTTGCAGTTTAAATTTGAATCCCCGATTTTTTTTTTTTTTGAGGGGTTTTAGAATAGCTGTGATATGCAGTCTTTTAATAAGAGACTTTCCAAAACTCTTCCATACCTTTCAAATTTTTATCTTTCTGAACATGGAGCGAAATGCAGGTGGTAAAGCGAGCAAAGGGGGGGGTAGGACATGGAGGTAGAGGTACGAGGGGAAGGGGCTCCTTCCAGTGCTGGCAACAAAAACGCATGCCAGCGGATCATCAGTTTGCAGGACCGCCCAGGCCTGTATCGCTGGGTCAGGGCACTGTGAATCTCAGTAACAAACAGCATCGCCAATCTGTTCTTCAGTGGTTAATGCAACCTGCATCCAGCAGTCTTACCTCCTCGTCCTCCCAGTCAGGGCCCAAACAAATGTCGTCATCAGCATCATCAGATCCGCCCAACATGAAGAAACCAAAATGTCAACTGTGTACCCACCACCTGTGGATAATCCATTTTCTGAAGACCTCTTTGATGACAAAATGCGGTTGGGGTCAGAGGCATGTTAAAAGATCAAGAGGCCAAAGAGGATTTATTTTGTCTGCTCTGATGCCCAGTTACTGATGCCATCAGAGGAGGAGAAGGAAGCCGGTCAATCAGCAAAAATCACGGGCGGTCGGCAACGCCTTGCAGTCTCTCTTGCTTGCAGCCCGCAGCTCCTGGATGCAGAATGTCAGGACGACGAAGTCACCTGTGTGGATGATGATGGGTGATGCGACATTGCGGATCCAAAAGTGGTCTTTTCAGCAGAAAATGCCCGCGAGCGCTTCATCACTGGGCGAGGAGGAAGACGATGGGGTGGTGTCAGTAGGGTCCCGCCTCAAAAAGGGAGAGGGCGGGGCGCAGAAGTCCGTGATATTGATTCCGCCAGCCACGGTCAGCAAACCCCGCTCCTCGCTTATCGCCGTCAAAAAGGTCCAGGACCTCTCAAGCCTGGGCCTTCTTTGAGCAAGCTGATTCACCCAGCGATGTCATATGCCGCCTTTGCCGTAAACGCATAATTAGAGGCAAGAACATTATGTGTTTAACCACCACCAAAAATGTCTAGTCACATGCAGCGAATGCATGAGTTGAAATGGAGGCAAACTTGCCAAAAAAGGCCAGACCGTCGCCGGCCTCCCAACCACTGTCAACCCTCTGTCTCCTCCTCCTCCGCCCACCAAGCGTTCTCAAGCTGCCATGTCTCTCAAGAATCATGATCAGGGATCAGCCTCCGCTTCTGCTCTCCATTCCACCCGAGTACACCGCACACCAGAGACCATCTTACCCCTTCTCCTTCGCCAGTTTGACAACTGCACGCCGTACTGCAGCGTCTAGCTGCCAGCCTCTGTCTTCCAGGTTTGGAGCAGAAGAAACACTTTAACACAAACCATACAAAAGACAAAAGCCAGAATGTCGGCATGCCAGGCTTTGGCCCTTGGAAATGTTGCCTTTCCGTCTGGTGGACACAGATTGGGTTCGCCACATCATGGCCCTTGCCTGCCCCCAATACAGATGCCGAGCAGGCATTTCTTTCGGCCAGACAAGCGTCCTGCCTGGCCAGCCAGTGTCATCTAAATATTTTCAAGCGCGTTGTCTGCATCTGTGGCCGTGAAAAGTCCATCTGACACCGACACAATGGACTAGTAAGCAGGGCCAAGGACGCTATATCTCTGTGACAGCGTCACTTATGTGGAGCCATTCGACCTCTATCCCACAGTGGAAGGCATGCCTGGGTGGATCTCTCTGGGGGTGAGGTGGCTCTCTTGCTCGGCGCACCTCTTCAAAACGCAGGGATGTGCCAGGGTTCTTTCCCCCAAGGTCCCTCTGGTGGCATCACGTGCCCATAGAGAAACCAGGCTGTGTTGAAATTATCTGTTCTTGGAGACCATCACCACACAGGTCAGGTGCTGTGGACGGCTCTCCACCACGAGACCGAGGCTGGCTGGGTGACCAAAGAAACCATGTGCCATGGCATAGGTGGTGTGCGATAACAGGCAAAATCTGATGGCACCCTTAAGATTCGTAGGCTGGAGCAAAATCCCTTGGCCTGGCACATGTCATCAACCTGTCGTTCCAGCAAATTATCTAAAGCGCTACCGGGTCTGGATGCCTGCTGAGAAGTCTCGAAGTCCTAAATTTCGACTCCGCCGTTCGCACAGTCATGCGTCCCTGCACCTGGCTGCGTGCAGCGTCAGTCGGCCTCCCCGTCAACGTCTCATTGTTGACGTGGTCAACCGCTGACTTCCACCCTCCACATGCTCCAGCGATTGTGGGTGCAGTGCAATGACCATTACGAGTCGAAAGTGAAACACATGGGCTGGAAAGCAGCGGCTGCGGGACCTCGGGGTGTTGAGCCACCGAGAATTGGAGGGCAGGTGAATGAGCTCTGCCCATTCTTGCCAGTTTTGAAGAAGACCCAAAATGGTCAGTGCTGACAATGCCTTATCAGGCATGAGCTTTGTGGTTATATTGATATGGAACGATGTTGGACACTCTGAAAACAAAGTCCCACCAGCGACGGAGGTGGGACGGACACAGTGCGGACAGGAGCCTTTCTCTCCATCAAATCCACAAGGCCGACAGTTTCACAATTTTATCGGTCTTCATTAGGAGTGGTTCGGGGTCCGACTAGTACAAGCGGTCGCATCAAGCTTCTAAGGGTGCATCATCTCAGGCACAGTCAGGGCTGGGTTGAAGCTGTACGGAGGAAGCGGAGGAGGAGGCGGAGGAGGAGGTATTCCTAGACCACCGACGATACGAACGTCCCTGCCTCTTGGAAAGAGGTTGGCCGCATTTTGAGGCGGAGGAGGAAATATGAGGAGCTCAGTTTGTAGTGGGCCCTCGACCGGAAGGCATTGGGGAAATCAAGACTCCTTCTCTCACATGAGTGCTTGGATGCTCCATTCTTCCAACATGATCCTCGCTTTAAGGAATCAAAATGAACAATCTGTTACTGGGTGCCACCACTCTGGATCCCGGTACAAAATCAAAACTCGCATCTTTCCTTCCGCCCACCAAATAGAGAGTAAAAATGAAGGATATGGAGAACTTGCTGTTTGATCAACTGGGAGAATCTGTTGCTCGGCTTCAAGTTCCTCAAATGACTCGGTGGAACAATCAGCGACGTGACAGAGTAGTGTGCCAAGTAGCCATAGCGGCAGCCGAGGCAAGGTGGCAGAAGCCTAATGGGTGACTCTGGCAATCTATATTTACCACTCCCAATGCATGAATTGCAGGGACACATCAAACTCAAGAGACCAGCTTAAGGATCATTGGTGCACGACTTATCTGCGTTCTAACACATGTTTGTGTAAGTGTTCCGGACTCACTAGGATTTTGGGTATCCAAATATGGACGATGGGACGAGCTCGTCACCCACGCCATAGAGTTTTGTCCTGCCCAGCAGCCACGTCATATCTGAGCGGACCCTTCAGCACAGCTGGAGGAGTCATTACAGCCAATCGCCGATCGACTTTCCCACAGATAATGTGGTTCGTTTGCCTTTCATCCAAGATGAATCAGGCATGGATCTCTGATGATGTTGTGGTACCCATATGCAGAGGTCCCGATTAGTTGCCGGTCTTACTTCACATTCCTCTTCAACAAGAAATAGGGTCCTATTGAAAACTTTTTTTTAATATTGATCATTTCTGCATTTTTATTCTCTGTTCCAGACAGTTTCATTTTGCTGGTTTTGCTGTGAGGAGACTGTAAAAGACACGGCAAGGTTTTCATGACCAACACCGTATTCCATTTACCTCACTTTATCTTTAGTAGTTTTCGCATGGTCAATGGTTTTGAAGGTCATGTTGCTGTGAGATAAGTATAATTATGGTCCTTTGGAACAAGAAATGTGGCTTCATAAGTGGCTTTTCTCCATCACAATTTTTACATGTGGGAGAAGGTCTTATTATAATTTTTTGGGGTCATGTTGCTGTGAGATACTGCATTCAATCATGTTTCCCTTTGGAACAGAAATGTGGCTTTTTAAGTGCATTTCTCCCTCTCAATTTTAACAGTGGCTGAGAAGTATTTTTATAATTTTTTGGGTCATGTTGCTTTGAAATGCAGCTATACTACAGGTACTATTATAAAAATTTTTGTTTCTACAGACATTGTTATTCCAACAATTGTAAGAGTGGTCAAGGGTGATGGTGCTGTCAGAAACAGAAATAGGAAGGACACTGTTTAATGGCACATATTGCAAAATGATTGTTTTTGCAAGATCTTTAACATATCTATCAATCCCTGTATTGAGTCAACCTTTTTATACAAATTATAAAAGAGAAACAAAGACGTGGTGGATTCCATCCTATTTTAAAAATGTGTTTTCTTGAATTTAAACTTACTAAAAAAACTTGCCATGTACAAAATAGCTGGTAAAAAAATTCCTCCTGGATTTGTACAACGGCAGTACATAAAACTTGCCAGATGTAGGTTATTCTACGAGGGACATGGAGTATGGAGCACGGACAGAGAAACAAAGTACAGAGACAATTTCCTCCTGCACGTGAGTAAAATAAGAAAAAGATTGCCTAAGAAAAAGGGCCACCTGGGTGGAACAGGAGCGTTAACCACCAGTAGTTTCCAAGTGATGTCATTTGACAAAAAAGAAAGTTCACTATGTGAAGAGAAGAGTGCGACTCACCACTAGCTGTCTTGTTATTGCACCTGTTTCTTCCTGGCTCGTGCAGCTTGCAACTTCCACACGCCTAGTTCTTGGCTCCGGCCGAGAGATACTTATAAATGCGCCAAAGTAGAAAGAAGGAGGGTCCAGCGTAAATGCAAAAAAAGTGCTGACTTGTTCTTTGTACATACAAACACAGAGGGTAACTGGTTTCCAGGTGTTACCTCATGCGTTTGTATGTACAAAGATAATAGCAGCACTTATTTTGCATTTACACTGGTTCCTCCTTCTTTTCTATTTGAAGCTCTAGTGGTCCGCACTCATTCGGAGGGGCACAGCCCTACCCAGGTCTTGACTGTGTATGAGGACAGGCTTGGAGGTCCTTACTCACACTTCAGATTCCGCACTCTGATTCAGCACGAATGTTTTCGTTGCCTGCGTAATAGGGATTTTTACCGTGTTAATGTTGGGACGCCCAGCTCGGGCTCTCACGAACCACTGTAACTCCGGCCCGGCTGCTGAACCTGCGTGTTAATAGATGACAGAGCTAGGTGGTTCTCACCGGCACCCACTGTACGTCTGGCAGTGGACCTCGTGTTAAAACTAGTGGCTGACGGCAGCACTGGCTCTCACCGTTAGATTTTGAAAAAGGTGATTTCTGTGAGGTTAATTAGTGTCAAAAAGGGCCCCAGGGAGGGTTGTATGATGTATGTTATCACACTTGGGCTTGACACAAATTGCACAATTTGAGGGCTTTGAGAAATTTTTTTTTTTGTTTTTTTTTCTGGAGCTGTAGTCACTATGGGTCGCTATCATTGATCTCCAGGGAGTCTGTCCCTAATCAATGAAGATGGATTTGGAGGAAAAAATGAAGCCATTGAATTGATTGGCTGAATCAGTTCTCTGAAGCCAGGAGGGCAATTGTCTTCTCAACTAGAAGTGTTGTGGGGATGATTAGGACATTTATATTACTTATGGCGTGTGGGATGAATTAAACATCTAAACGTGTAAAAAATACTCTTACAACTGCAGGGAGGGGTGTAGGTTGTATGTTATCACACTTGAAAAAAAAAGGCCAAAATGGTAATAATGCTAAAACTATAAATATAACTTCCTTAATAAATTCTGTAAACAATGTCAGTTACCATAAAAATTTACTAAATGAGAGGCCACCTGTACAAAATAGCTTAGTGCCAACTTTGTGATTGTGGGTTTCAAACGGTTTACGGGTCATGCTGTGGCCAGGGAAGGTATAGTTCTTGGTCCATTGAAACTATAATTGTGGTTGAAAGACTCCTTTTTCCGGCTCTCTTAAATTGTAGGGGTCATGCAGGTTTGGGGCTCATGCTGTGGCCCTGGACAGGTATAGTAATGTCCAGTGAAACTAAATGGTGGTTGAAAAGACTCTATTTCAGACTTTTTAATCTGTGGTCAGACAGTTTAATGGTCATACTGGCGGTACAGGACGAATAGTTAATGTCCAGTTCAATAAAATGTGGTTCAAAGTACTCCTTTCCCCGGCACTTTTTAATTTGGGGGTCAGGACTGGTTGAAATGGTCATACTCGGTCCAGGACAGGTATAGTCAATGTCCAGGTTCAACTAAAAATGGTGGTTCAGAGGACTCCTTTTTCTTGCACTTTTTTATCTGTGGGTCAGAAAGGTTTATGGTCATACTGCGGTCCAGGACAGTATAGTCAATGTCCTGTTCACTAAAAGTGGGGATGTAAAGGACTCCTTTTTCCAGTTCTTTTTAATCTGGGGGTTCGACAGGTTTAATGGTCATTACTGCGGTACAGGATGTTATGTTAATGTCCAGTTCAACTAAAATGTTGCTGAAAGACTCTTTTCCGCACTTTTAATTCTGGGGTCATACCTGTTTGTGGCTCATTGCTGCGTTCAGGGACAGGGATAATTCTATGTCCAGTTCAAGTAAAATGGATGGTTCAAATCATACTGCCTTCTGGCATTTTTTAATCTGTGGGTCATGCAGGTGTAAGGGTCATGCTGTGGTGCAAGACAGGGATAGTGAATGGTCTGTGATTTTTTTTCTGTGGCTTTATAACCTAATTGTCTTGCCTGAAGATGTAGCACGTATACAGTTTGCTGTTGGGATGTTAATTCCAGCTTTCTCCATCCCTGTTTGGCGAATAGAATAGGTGTTGTTCCTCTCCCATAGACTTTATGGTCATCGGCGGATTAATATATTATCGTCTTTCGGTTATTCTAATTGCTAATTGCCGATTCGACTATCGACAAGATGACGATAGTCACAACGTAATCGCTCATCACTAGTCATTCATACAATTTTGTGTTTTAGTATGCACGCATATGACTGCCGTCCGCTCTTAGGAATCGACTTAACTATAAAATTCCCTGGCGATTAAGAGGCAAAACTGACCAAAAAAATGAAGCGGGAAATGTAGTCCATAAAGTCATGGCAGCGACGTGGAAAAAAAAAGCTGAGGGTCGGCGGAAACATAGTGGAAAGGGGGCACAGTGAAAGAGTGTGGAAATTTATGGGGCAGCCCCGCGCATGAGGTAAAAAAAGGGACAATGACATTCTGGAGGGGGCCAAAAAAAAGGAGTAGGTCACAGAGTGGACAAAGAAAAAGGGTGGAGGTGATGGCACAGCCTCAGCAGCGATGAGGTGACGTGGCACAAAGGGCATTCTGGGGTGGCAAAAAAGGGTAGGCCACAGAGTGGCGAATGACAGAGTGTGGGTTAAACAGCAGCCAAAGCAGAGTATAAAGGGCAGACAGTGGCACAATAAATTTGGAGGTGGCAAAAACGGAGTAGGCAAAGGTGGACAATGAAGAGTGTGTAGGTCATGGCGAGCCACGCGCGCTGAGGTCAGACGTGGCACAATGAATTCTGGAGGTGGGAAAAAACAGGGGAAAGGGCCCAAAAAGTGGCACAAGAAGGTGTGGGGGGCACAACAGGAGGCCAAAGAGTGGGGACAATGAAGATGTGGAGGCACGGCAGCAGCACAGCAGCGCATGAGGTCAGACAGTGGCACAAAAAAATTTGGAGGTGGCCAAAAAACGGAGTACGCCACGAGTGGCCAATGCGAGTGGGAGGCACGGCAGAGCTACGCAGCAGCATGAGGCAGCGTGGCAAAATGCATTCTGGGGTGGCAGAAACGGAGTAGGCCCCGAGTGGACAATGACAGGGTATGGAGGTGACTAAAAGGAGTAAGCCCCCGAATGGGCAATGCGAGTGTGGGGCTCACGGCAGCACCCAGCTGCAGCTGATTTTAGAGAGTGACCAATGACGGTGTGGAGGTGGGGACAAACGGAGTAGGCCACAGAGTGGCACAAGACAGGAGGGAGGGGCGGGGGGAGCCCCCAGCATGAGGTCAGAGGGGCACAATGACGGGTCTGGAGGTGCCCCAGCAGCACAACAGTGCGCAGCTGAGGGCAGAGAGTTGCAAATGACCAGTGGGATGTCCGGCACCAAACAAAAGAGCAGCAGCATGAGATATAGAGTGGCACGATGAAGAGTGTGGAGGTGTGTGGAATACCCGTCCCTGGAAAGATAGGGGAGGCAGAGGGAAAAAATGTCAGCAGATGTGTGGCATCAGGGGGTGGGGGGCATCGGAATAGGGTGGGGCGGGGATTTTGAATTTAGATCTTTTCTAAAAAGTTTGGGTGAGGGTCATGGTGATTAACTGACGCCTAAAGGATTGGTGGTGGACATCCTGGCCGATCCCGCCTGATTTCTTGACAAAAGGTCGTTGTTCCACTTTTCCCCGTGGACAAGCGGGTTTCCTTGTGGTAACGATGGCCCCCCCCACACTGAACACCCGCCTTGACCCACCTATGGCCAGGCGACAGCTTCTGACTGAAATCGGAAGTTGCGGCCCAACTCCGTTTGGTCCCAAGTAGTCCAGCGGATCTTTAACTGGGGTGGCAGAGTGCTGCCCAAGTAGGCCACCACCTGTTGGTTCAGGGACTGCTACGGGTCCTGCTGCTGCTGCTGGCGATGCCCTCCCCATGGCGGGTGAAGTAAGCTGCTCGACTTGGTTGCTCTGATGGAACTGGTATGTCCTCACCCCCCCCAATCTTCCCAAGCAGCGCTGCAGTAGTCTGGCGCTGATGAACCCCCCCGGTCAGACCTGTCAAGGAGGAACGATGCCGCAATGGCAGCGGCCAATGCTACGGAGGATTTCCTATAGTTTTGAGTTTGCCCTCCCTTCAGCAGTGGGAAAAAGGACCCCTTTTTGGCCCGGTAGCGAGGGCCCATGGGGGAGAACCTAAAGTCATCCCTCTGCGGATGATGACTATTTTCGGTGTTACAGCAGGGAAATCAGCATGT
The DNA here is from genome assembly GCA_025379985.1 of Phyllomedusa bahiana. Classification (NCBI taxonomy): domain Eukaryota; kingdom Metazoa; phylum Chordata; class Amphibia; order Anura; family Hylidae; genus Phyllomedusa; species Phyllomedusa bahiana. The sequence goes on from JAODAL010012336.1 coordinate 60,688, forward strand.
GGGGTCTCTGCACAAGTGATCGAGGGATCCCTGCCCCCCACCCCCAATGTTATGCCCGGTGTTTGGGGTCATCTGCCTGTCTTTTGATTCCATTCCCTCCCCCAGTGCTCCTGCTCCTCTCTCCTGTCACTGGTAGAAATCCATCTTTCAAAAAGACAATGCTTCTGCCCCAATTGCCCTCCTTTTCCTCCTGCCCCTTTCCAGTTCATTCCACCCCGGACTCATTTTGGCCGCGAGATGTAGCCGCCACGACTCCAGTCCCCTTTCACAGGGAAAATTTTTTTTTGTCCCCGGACAGAAGAGTGGAAAGACGTTATTCATCCGAAAAACCCGGCGACTGAAAATAACATGGCCTCAAACAAAACGGAGGTGTCATGCAGGCGCCCTGGCTGACACAAAGTTTCACGGGGGGGTTCCGTCCGTCTGGTCAAATCAAAAAAAACATAATGCCTTTTCTGTTCATACAGGGGTCAACATGTGCAGGGGGGAATTCCAAGGGTGGAAACATTGCATATCGCGTGTGTTTTGGGGGGGGCCGTTCTGCCGCTGCAACTCGAGGGGGGGGTGTTCCCGGCGTGTGGAAAGGATGAAGGCATGCCAGTTTCCTGGCCCTTTTCAGAAACTTCTGAGATCGGTGTAAGACTTCAGGAACCTTTTTCACAAAACAGATTGAAAAAAATGGCAGCAGGGCACATGGACCATCCCCCCTCGGTGAAGCACGGACACCATGTTCCCCCCATTGTCCGTACCCTTGGGGTTCCTTTTTTTGGGGGAAATTGGCACGGAGGAAAAAAAACACATCGGGTTTCTTGCTGCAGGGCACGGAGCAGTTCCCCCCTTTTGGGGGTGACCTTTTGTTTCCCCGAGGAAAACCCAGGTGTAGGGAAATGGTGACACCTCCTGGGGCCCTACAATGTGGGTTTTATGGGAGGGGGGAGTTTCTTGTTTGGAGGCTTAGATGGTGGGGGTGGTTGAGGAGGAGGAGGGGGACATTGGGGGGCAAGGGGCAGCAGTTTACAACGTGGAGGGGAAGAAAGACCAAGGTCTTTTGTCCCAAGGGGTTTTTGGTTTTGGGGAGGGCAGGAAGCACTTCAAACCCCGTGGGCCGTTTTAAAAGGGCCCTGTACTGGCCCTGAACCGTAGTTGCCCGCTTCAGAGTTTTCCCCCCACTGTAGTTTCAAATTTTTGGAAAAAAACCGATTTAAACTCAAAGACAGGGCCCCCCTTCTGTTTAAAATATTTTGGACAGGCCAGAGGTACTGCCTTTTTGGAAAAAAAATTACGGCTTGGGAAAAATCCCACCTCGGGGTCGGCCAAGGGCCATTAAATTTTTTTGAACGATGCCCGAGGTCCCACCATCTGGGGGAAAAGGGGGGGACTGCCGGGAGTAAACCCAAAAAAACTTGGAAGGAGAACGGTTTTGCTTTTTGCCCCCTTAGGTGGTTGGTTTTCCATACTATTGTTTCTTTTCAATCGTCTCGTTGAATGGGCTGCTGGCGCCATAGTAGGCGAGGAGGGAGGAAACGTCTGGACCGGGAGGGTGATTTGGGAAACCCAAAAAAGGTCCCTTCTGCAAAAGGTGGTGGAGCCCTTTAAATGGTGCAATGGGATTTCGTGCCAAATGGGCATGCTTTCTGGTTTCCCGGGAGGGTTTTTTGGCCCCCACATTTGGGGCCCCGTTTCTCCAAAGGGCCAAATGGGGGGGGTGAAAGCTGCATGTGCCCGACCCCGGGCCATTGGGGGTCAGCGTTAGCTCCCCGGCCACGCTTTAATTTATGCCAAAAGTTTTACAAATACCCCATATTGCTCCTCCCCGGGGTTTAGCAAAAAAGCTGCCCCCACCCCTTGAGTAGCTGTTTTTTTCTGCCAACGCTTCCCCACTGGGTGGGCTACTACCGCCCCTGCCCCGCTTTTAGCCCCATGTGCCGTACTTTTTGGACCTGCAAAGCGGGGGGTTTTTTACCCCGTGGTTTCTTTGGTTTCCCACCCCCTCACTCTTTCTTTCCCTGCTGGGCTCAACCCGGGCCCCACAACCAACTTGCTGGCTGGCCACTTGGCCCGGCGCAAGTGATGCCCCCTTCTCCTGAAAAATGATGAAAACCCTTTTCTTCCCCGGGCTCCCAAGTGCGGTCGGCTACAAACATTTTCGATTTGGGGTTTTTAAACGTTCACTGCTTTTTCTCACCGGTCTTGGTATGCAGAGGTGACCCCCCACAAAAATGAACCCACCCCTTTCCCCCCCTCTTTTTATACTTTGCCGCCTTTAAATGCAAGAAAGGCCGGGGATATTGGCCCCCTTTCTTCGTGCCAAGTAGCTGCTGACTTGTCTCAGTTCTGGCGTTTTTGGCCTTTACCGAAGGGGGCCCCTGCCCGCCAGTCCCCTTACTGTGTGCAAAACCCGGGCCCTTTTCCAGGAAAAGTTTGTGGGGGACTGCCACTTGCTGTGGGAAAACTGCCAAAAACTCTGCCTGGGCTTACTGTTTGTTCTCAAATTGGGAAGATTCTGTTTAGTGAAGATATCTGTATATGGGTAAATACCCCACCCTGTATTTTACCCCCAAAAAAATCACTAACAGGGGTTTGGGCAATGCAGGGGCTGAAATAAAAAAAAAAAAAAGGGAAAGAAGCGCAAATTAGTGGAATTTAAAACAAATAAACCGTGAGTGCACTAAGTAATAGCACTGCTCACCTTGGTGATTGTACTGAAATTTGGTTTCAAATCATATAAAACCCCTTAAATTTAAAATTTTCCAACCCCCGGGAAAACCCGCCCGGGTTGTCTTTTTTGCACGGGGATCCTCCGCACACAACAGGTCCTCGGGACGCGGGGTTTTAAAAGGGTGAAAAAAGATTAAAACGCGTATGGCTAATAATTAAAAAATAATTAAAAAAGACACTTTGGCATTCCACCCCCCTTTAACAGTGTAAAATTTTTTAAAACATAAAAAATATCAACGCTTTTCGGGGAGCGAAAAAAACGGGGGGGGACTTCCCCAGGTATGAAGCTTTAAATGTGCCCATGTTCAGTTTTTTTGAGAGCACGAAAAAAAGGGGAAGGGGGCTCTTTCCTGTTTAAAAATTTAATCAATTAAAAACTTTAACCCCTAGGGCAAAAAACCCCCGTACAAAGTAAAAAATATGTACCATATAAAAAAATAACAGAATCTCAAATGTAATAAAAAATCGATATACCCCGTTTTTAAAAATATAAAAAACAAAAACTTTAAAAAATAGTTAAAAAAAAAATCAATCCCCAAATACTTTAAAAAAAATATTTTGGGTAATTTTCACAAGGGAAAAAAAGGTTTCAATAAATTCAAAAAATTTTAAAAAGGGAAATTCAATAATAATTTTATTTTTAAAATCTTTAAAACCATTCGGTTCCCGTTTTATCCCGTTTATAAAAACCAGAAAATTTCTCTTTCCCGACAGATTTTTTTATCTATTTGAAACAGAAGGGCCGAAAATGTTCAATGGGTTGAATGGTTTAAAAAAGGGGGCCCCAGGGTTGGCAAATTTTAAAAAATGCCCCAGGGAGGCTATTTTAATAATTTTATTAGATTAATTTTTTCCCCATGATTATTTAGCCCCTTTTTTAAAAGGTTTTGTTTTAGTTTTTCCGATATTTTTGGGTACCCCCCTGAGAAAGGGAATTTAAATTAAAAAACATACGTTTCTAATTTCATGGTAAATTTAAATTTCATTTTAAAATATATCTTTGGTAGATGTAATGAAATGAGTCTTTCCACTACATTTTTTTTGCAAAATTTAAATTTTCGGGAATTTGCCTGGGAAACCCTTTTTAAAGGGATGAGAGAATCTTGCTTTCTCCGGAATAAAATTCCTGCGGGAGTCTCAATCTGGAGGGGGGAAAAAAATTTTTTTTATGTTTTAGGGCCCTACGAAAAATAATCTGCGGATTTTTAGGGAAACAGGGTTTTAGAAAGGGGTCCAGTAATAAAACATTCCCAAAGTTTTGTTTAAAAAAGATTGATTTCATGATGCTGGAATTTAAAAAATAGTTGTTTAAAAAAAATTTTTAGATCCTTGAAACTTTTTAATATCTTTTTTAGGGGGAAAAAAATGATATCTATTTGAGATATAATTTTTTTGATTTCTTTTTGCAAATTTATTATTAGTTCAAGGGGGAAAAACCCTTTTCAACAAAATTTTGAGGGAGATGTTTTGCGATTTTCCAAAAATTTCCCTTTTCAAAGGTGCTATTTTTCGTAACCCCACATAAACCCGGACCCACTGGAAATTTCGCAGCCCCCGTTTGGGCGGTGATGGCAACTTGAAAAAATGTAAAAAAACTTTAGAGGGGCTTACTTTAAAGGAAGTTTTAGAAAGGGAAAAACGAATTAAAGGGGCAAACAAAAATAAATCTTAAAAATATAAATTTTAGTAGAAATTTAAAAATTAAATGTTTTAAAAATCAAACCCCCTTGGGGGTGTTTAAAAATTTTAAAAAAAATCTTTCCCGGGTGTTTTTGGTTTTTCCATGCCAGATAAAAAAAAATGGGTTTTCATTTTTCCCCCCTTTTAAAAAGTTAAAAAAGTGAGATAGGGAAAAAGGGCTAAAATTTGGGTTTTTAAAAAAAGTGGGGGACTTTCAAAGAGGCCAGAAAAAAAATTTGCGTTAAAAAAAGGGGCAACCGGTCCCCCAAAGGGCAGTCCCCGTTTTGGTGTTAAAAGGGGGAAGCAGTTTTTGGAAAAAATTTTTTTTAAATTTTTCAAAAATTAATTTCAAAAGGGTCTCCCCTTTTTAAAAAACTTTAAAAAAAAAGGGTTTAGGGAAAGACGGATCCTTATGCAAAAATTAAAAATTTAAAAGATCCTACCCCAAATTCATTTTTAAAATATTGGGGGTATAATGAGGAAAGTCTAAAGTGGAAAATAAAAATTTGAACCCCCAATTTACCCAACAAGGTCCCTAAGTACTGTATCAGAATAGGGTAAAGGGGTAGGTGTCCCCAGACTTTTGGGTTGCAAAAACCAAAAACCCCAAAAATGTGATTTAAAATTTGACAATGTAAAATTCTACCCTGGGAAATTTTATTGGTCGTTTCCAAAAGGGGATTAATATCACTTTTGTGGACCTTAAGTAAGTAATAGAAGTGCGGTAATATTTTGGGGCATTTAAACCATAAAAAAAATTGTTTTTCTTTTTTGGTTTAAACTTTTTTTTTCTAATGTTTCTTTTTAAAAAATAATTCAAAAGTATTTTTAAAAATATTTTTAAGTATTTTTAAGTAGAATATGGAAAATTTTTTCCGTTACTTCCCCTTTAAAAAAATGAGCCCCCAAAATTCTGAGGGGATTCCCTTTTTTTAATCCCCAAAAATAAGTCATACGACCGGGTCCACCTTTATCTTTTCCCCAAAAAAACCCAAAATTTCCCCTTTTTTCTTTGAGGGGCTTTTTAAGCGCAAAATTTTTTTATTTTAAAGATAGAAATTTGTATGATAAGGTAATTTCGGTTTCAGTTTTTTTTAGATCTTTCAGGTATTTCAATGATATGAATTTTCCCTTTCGCCCACGTGGGGGTTTAAAAAAAGAAATTTGGTTTCACCCAAAGGTTGGGTTTTCAGGAATTATCCATTTTGAGGGGAACCTAAAATTATAAATTTTTGGGCTTCGAAAATGGGGATTTTTCCCCTTTTTTTTTTGGGGAAAATTTTTTAAATTTTCATTTTTTTTTGGCAAAAAAAAAAGACAGGGGTTTTAAATTTTGGGGTTTAATTTTTGAAAGGGCTTTAAAACAACACAAAATTTTATCAATTTTAAATATCAGGGCAAAAAATTTTTGACCTTTTTGTAGTAGGCTAATTTCTGATGGTTTTTAAGGGTATTTTGAAGAAGATTGTAAATTTTTTAATAAACTTCCCTGGTAGGGAAAACGGAATTAAATTTTTAAATTTATTCTTTTTTTGTCTTTCCCTTTTTATGGAGTTGGACTACGGAGTCGGTCCCTCGTCCTCCCACAAACCCCCCCGAAAAATTTTCTTTTCCCGGTAAGGTTTCGATTTGGGGTGGGTAGGATTTCTTCTAATTGTGGGGTTTTTTAAAACCCGTACTGTCATCTAAAAAAAAAGGGAAAAGTGCACCAAAAAGTTTTGAGAGTGCTGTTGTTTTCCCCTAAAACAGACTCATGTTGTACAATATTATCAGATGGTGTAACTGTTATAGACTGATAATTCTGAATTTGTGCACAAGGCAAAGATGAATTAATAGTTGACGAACCAGAAAAAATAATATTCTCATCAGCCAATAGAGTATTGTGATCAGTGAATGTGAAATTAGCAATAGCAAGTGCAGGTGTAGGAGGAGATAGATACACTGAATCAGTAGATAAATCCTGTATTTTTTCCTCTATATTAGATTCATCTAAGGTACAATCTGTCATTATTAGTGAAGGTTCACATAAATCAGGGTGCTTAATCCTTTTTTTTGATTTGCATTAAAATTGAAAGTTTACTATTTATATTTTTACATTGGGATCCATTTCCCTTTTTATTATTTTTATTATTATTTTAATTATTTTTTAATTTTTTAGATTTATTTTTTCTGAAAATTTCTATTTGAAAAATATCTTACTGAATTGGGCGAATCAGTAGGGCAAGTTAGTTGTAGGGGAGCTTCGGCCCCAAATCTCTTTTTGCTTGTACACTTCCCCCAGGAAAAAAGGGCTTTTTCTCCCAATTGGTTGGAGATGGTTTGTTTTTTAATTTTTCTTGGGCATATTTAATGTCTGATTCAATGGAGCAGGCCATAACCTTGTTTTTAAACAATCTATCTCTAGTAAGTTTATGAATTTTACGATTGATAACATCCAATTTTTTGTTTCTTAATATTTCCAATCATTTTTTTTTTAATTGAAAACTGGGATTTCACTATTTAGGAGCATACAAGAGGCTTCATCAATTTTTGTCACTAAGACATAAAAAATTTTTAAAAACCTTTTGCAAACCCAAAAATCCATCATTTAAAAGAGCAAATCAAGGGCTTTTTTTCCAAAGTCTTAAAAATTTTTCTCTTTTCACCCCATGCTTTAGATTTGGAGATCTTTTGCCCCCCTTTGCCCCCAATACCTTTTTTTATTAAAGACAAAAAAATTGTGATCTTATCTTTAGACTCAGATATTAACAATTTTTCTAAAAGTCGGAAAGAGTCATAAAAGTTTTTAGTCTCTTCTTCAGAGAACATTACCGTCTCCGCCTGATTTGAATCCATTTGTGATGATGTTGAAGTATTAGACAAAAGTTTGTCCATCAACTGTCCACGTAAAACATGTCTTTGATTGATATAATCCATTCTGAACAGAGAGCACGCTGGTGCAGCCTCTAATTCCCAAACAGATAAACACCGGGTGTAGCAACACACGGGATAACAAGATCAATGCAGGTGCTGAAAAAAAAAGGGAAAGAAGTGCACTCTCGTGCAATAAATCAAATAAGCCAGTGAGTGGATTTTGTTGAAAAGGGTTTTCCCTCTGAACTAATATCAAGTGCAAAAAGAAGAGCAAACATTATATCTCAAAGTAGATATCTATTTGATCCCCCTAAAAAAGATAGTAAAAAGATCAAGGATCTACAATTTTCTTTTACAACTACTTTTAATTCACAGCATCATGAAGTCTATGCTCTTTTACAAAAACATTGGAATGTTTTATTACTGGACCCCATTCTAAAACCGCTGCTTCCTAAAAATCCGCAGATTATTTATCGTAGGGCTAAAACTATAAAAAATGTTGTTGCCCCCTCCAGATTGAGACTACCGCAGGAATCGATTCCTGGAGAAAGTCCAGATTCTCTCATACCTGGGACAGGTCCATGCAAATTTCCGACATGTAAATGTTGCAATATAATAGTAGTAGGAGACTCATTTCAGTCTACATCTACCAAAGAAATATTTAAAATGAAGAGTAAATTACCATGTAATAGTACGTATGTGATTTATTTAATTACCTGTCAGTGTGGTATCCAATATACTGGAAAAACTACAACTAAACTTTCAAAAAGGCTAAATAATCATAGGTATAATATTAATCATAATAAAATTATTCAAAGCCTCCCAAGGCATTTTTCTAACTGCCACCCTGGGGAGACACCCATTTTTACCATTCAACCCATTGAACAGGTTCTGACTTCTGTTTCAAACAGATCAAACGTCTGTCAGAAAGAGAAATTTTGGATTTCTGGAAATCTGGATTTATAAACTGGATACACTGGTACCGAATGGGTTAAATGAGTTACAAGAAATTATTACTTGAATTTGCCTTTCTATTACTTAAATTTATTGAACCTCTTCCCTTGTGATAATATCCAGTATATGTTTTTTAGTATTTGGTGGATTGATTTATTTTAACTTGTTATTAAGTTTTTGTTTTTTATAGTTTTAACAGGTGTATCGACTTTTTATGTACACTGAGATGTCTGTTATATTTTTATATGGTCACATATTGTTACATTGTACTGGGTTTGTTGCCCTAGCGTTAAAGTTCTAATTGTTTGAATTTTTAACAGCAGAGCCTCCTTCCTGTTTCGCTGCTCTCTTTAAATCTGAACATGTGCACAGTTAGCTTCATGACCTGAGGAAGTGAGCCCGTATTTCGCTCACAAAACGCGTTGTCATATTTTTATGTTTTAATAAATCTGGCACTGTTAATAGTGGTGGAATGCCCAAGTGTCATTTTTAATTATTTTTAATTATTAGCCATCCGCGCTGCTTAGTCTTTTTTCATCCTTTATACTAACATGCTTGGGTAACCCTTGGATATAAGTATATAAGCTTAGAAAAGAAGAGCTAGGTAGAGATAGGTCGGTAATTAGCACCACAGGAAGGGTGCAGAGTGGGCTTTTTAGTAAAGGGGTTATAGCAGCGTGTTTGAACGAAGATGGAAAGATCCCACTGGAGAGAGAAAGATTGAAGATTGCTGTAAGTTGAGAGAGGACAGTTGGAGAAATAGGAACAAGATGCAAAATGTCCAGCGTGTTCTTGGAAATAAAAGCAGCTTTATTTGAGGCAAAACAGGATAAAACCTTAAACACAGTAATAAAAATTGTTACGCGTTTCAGGCCATGTAAATATCAGCCCTTAACCGTAGCATACTAAGACACACTCTGCAGCTATCCTTTATAGGATGACTAATTGGTATCTGCCCCTAATTCAGGTGTGCAGGCTGTGAAGTTCACACAAGATCCTAAAAAGTACCATAACATATATATTCATATATCCATATCTAATACTGTAAATAAGATCTTTTCTGAGATTTAAACCACACGGTGATCTAGTTTTCAAAGTTTTCAAATCCAGAAGGATTCTCTGTTCATGAGTTTCCTTCTATGGTCTCCTCCACGCAAATGGCATGTAACCCTTTCAATGCCCTGTATACTAAGTGTTAAGAAAAGCTGTGACTCACCTTGATTGCAGTTTATGCCAACTAGTCGATCCCGTGTTTGCTTCTCTTTTACCAGTGCTTAGGATCTGTGTCCTCAGTCGCAGGACCAATCAACAAACAAAAAGCGAAGATAGATCAAGCAATGTAGAAAATTGAGAAATATTCTTTATTAAAGTTTTCGAGTGCAGAGGGTATAAAAATGGCAGCAGATAGCCGACGTGTTTCGGGCGCTAACTCTCTCCCTTGTTCACAGCTCAACATTCATATTCAAATGTCCGGGTTAAATAAGAAACTACCTGTTACTTCATTTTTAACGTCAAATCCTTTAACCCTTTCATACTATACATTTTAAAACATTAGTACTTATAAAATCAATATATATTATTTGCAATGCCATCACAATATAATTACTCTTTACTTTTTCAAGCCAACAACATAAAAAGGTCTGGTTTTCACAAAAGGGATTTTTCCCATGTGGAGGACGTAGGTGCAATATATGTAAATTTACAAGTAAAAGGAATACATTTAAAAATAATTCTAAACATCAAAAAGAATATACTACACAAAAGTTCATTAATTGTGATACAGATCACATTGTATATGGCATATATTGCAATGAATGTGACAAATTGTATGTCGGATGTAGTATCCGAATATTGAAGACTCGAGTAGCGGAAAATTTGAATAGTATTAAAAAAGGACATACTACTTACTCAGGAGTGGCCAAACATTTCACAGAGGTACACACAGGAAATGCATATAGTTTATCTTTCTTCGGTATAGAAAAAATCGAGTGGCCAGCCAGGGGAGGAGACTGGGAACTGAAGGTGCATTTACGAGAGGCATACTGGAATCTGCAGCTGCAGACCAGAATGTCGACGGGATTAAACCTCAGTAATGACTTGCCGTATATTTATTATGAGCTGTTTATCAACAAGCAATATTAAGATAAGATAATCCTAAAAGCAAAGAGTGATTATATTGTGATGGCATTGCAAATAATATATATTGATTTTATAAGTACTAATGTTTTAAAATGTATAGTATGAAAGGGTTAAAGGATTTGACATTGAGAATGACATAACAGGTAGTTTCTTATTTAACCCGGACATTTGAATAGGAATGTTGAACTGTGAACAAGGGCGAGAGTTAGCGCCCGAAACGCGTCGGTTATCTGCTGCCATTTTTATACCCTCTGCACTTGAAAACTTTAATAAAGAATATTTCTTCATTTTCTACATTGCTTGATCTATCTTTGCTTTTTGTTTGTGTGTTGTAAGTGTGTTGGTCCTGCCCTCATGATACAGGACACAATATTGGGAAACCGCTGAAACATTAATACGATCAGGATACGAACTGTCTGAAATGTGTTTCCTTATGCGTTCTTTCAATTTGCATGTCGTGCAACCAACTTACTGTAATTTACATTGGTTGCAAGATACTAAGTACACGACATATCGAGTGTTATAATTGGAGAAATAGACTGGACAAGGTAGAAGGGGATGGTGTCACTAGAGCAGGTAGTGGGGCGAGCAGACAGGAGCAGCCTGGACACTTCTTCTTCTGTTATTGGGTCAAGGGCTGTAGAGGATGTGTGGGGAGGGACAGGATGGGTATTACTTGGGGATTGAGATGCTATGTTTTGATGTATACTGTACTGTCGATTTTGTCTTTGAGGTGAGTGGCTAGGTCTTCAGCACAGAGGTCAGTGACCGGGGCCTGAGCTTTAGGCCTGAGGAGGGAGTGGAAAGTGTCCTCACTGAACACGAAACAGGTGCTGGGGAGGCAAGTTTGGACCTCGCACCAGTAAGGTCCACTGTTACCTATGTGTCAATGATACTCATAAATTGAAACCATTCTTCATTCAAGCTCTATATAGGTGCTGTTAATAGGTGGTAATGTACACAGGGATTTGCATGGCATCTTTTTGAGATATTGATGCTCTGTTAGGGGATATACATAATGTATGCATAGGTGTCAGGTGCACCTTAAATGGAACTACACCATACTTTTATGTGTTACATAGTGATTGTGACCATATACTTGCAGTGTATGGATTATCCTGTGGATACCTCTATTCTTTGTTCTGTTTTTAACTGTTTCTTATGCTTAATATTCATGGAGAATGGCTTTGGATTAAAAGGGGCTAAAATATAGAGGACTCAGCCAGAGGAGCATTTTTGGACTTATTTATCTCAATGTTATAACCAGAGAGTGCATAAGGAGAATTAGTGAAGTTAGAAATTGATGAGAGACAACAGAAAACCAGATCGAGAGAGTTCCCATCCTTGTGCATGGGAGAGTCTGTAAATTGAAAGAAGCTGAGAGGCAGAAGTAGACATGTGGTCTTTAATAGGGATGTTGATATTACTCATTATGAGAGTGGGCATTGCAGTGAGGGGAAGTGAGAGAGCCAGGAAGCAAAATGATCCAGAAACAGATGGGGTGAGCCGGGGGGTTTGTATGTAGCTGCCACTCTGAGAGAAAATGACAAAAGAGTCTGATGGTGTGGACCTCAGAGGAAGGGAAAGTGTGTAGGAGGAATAACCTGGTAAGTGCAGTGTGGAGAAAGAAGTATGCTGACTCCTCCATGCTGCCTGTTCTCAGGTCTGGAGGTGTTGAAGTGTAGGCCACCATAGGTGAGAGCAGCAAGGGAGGCGGTGTCAGATTGCTGGAGCAAAATTTCTGTGAGAGCTAGCAGATTGAGGAAGTTAGAGAGGAACAGGTCATGAACAGCAGTGAGTTTGATACAGATAGATTGGGACTACCACAAAGCACACTTGGAGGGGGCAGGGAAAGATGTAAAATGAATAGCCAGTAGGATAGCAGGGCTTCTATGGGAGGCAGAAGAGGAGGTGGGATTAGCAGTAAAAGAGGGTGGACCGGGGTTGGAGAGGTGTCCCTGGCAGAGAGAGGCAGGACAATGAAAGTGACAGCAGATGGTTCAGTGATGTACATGAGCGGCCTCTGTGTGGCGCTATGTAAGCAGGTGGTTTGAGGTAGTTGAAAAGGGAAAATAGTGTGTGGAATGTATACATGAGTGATGGAAGGAGAAAGGAGCTGATGTGGACAAAATTCTCAGGGGGCATGACTGGTAGGTAGGATGGCTGCAAGGTAGATAGCAAAAGTGAGTATGGTGAATAAGGTGTATTTTAAAAAGTTCAGTTGCTCACAAGAAAGTCAATACTCCTGGCCCCCTTATGCCCACTTCTGTCCCATTTCTGTCATATTTCTGCAGATCAATTTCAAATCTGTCACTTCCAAATATTGCATGTCAATGGATGGCAAATAGACCATCGGTCAAATAGATCTGATCATACAGACCATCATTAGAGAAACACAAAGTCGGTCATAAGGTTCATAGTGAATTTACATTTATCTTTGTTTTTACCTGCATCCAAGATACATAGTTTATGAAATGAGTGTCCAAGGTGTAAATTTACATTTGGCAAATCTACACTTATACTGTATATTAAGGGGATTCTCTTTAAGGATATGGCCAGCATCTTATTATCTTGGCTATCCCCCTTAACCATTGAATAGCACAACTTCCACCCAAAAAATGGACGGAGGATTATGCATGTTCAGTGTTTTTCAGAAACGCTGGCAGTGTAAATATCTGTCCAGTAGAAAAACTATGCAGTGTAGACTACTGGCTGGATTTTCTAGTTAAGTCTATGCAGATGTTTGACAGTTGGTTTTCAGACGGTTTTCATACCTGAAAACCATCTGAAAATCCGACAAAAAAACCCAAGCCATGTGAACAACCCTAAGGAAAATGAAACAAACTAATTGTTCCTTATATAAGCTGGAGTGATTAGATAATACAACAAAAATGCCTATAGGAATTGATATTCCTCACAACATCCCAGTCATCACACACACTGAATAGAAAGTTTTACTTTTTTGTGATACTCATAACACAACACATCTAGCTGTTATATTTGCTGTTTTTTGTTTGTCATGTTGATACATTGCAAAAAAACAATTTCTGCTTGCATTATGATACTCAGCTAAAAACACCTTAATCTGTATATACTGTATATGTGTAATTGTTTTTTTTTTTTTTTTAATCTTCATTAGTAAAAATTTTTTCCATGATTGCCAATGTCATCTAGTGTAAATCCTGTCCTATGTATGCAGTCCTTATCCCCTTACTGACATTTGACGTACCCAAACATCATGGTCGGGAAGGGGCTCCCACAATTTGATATATGGGTATGTCACGGAGATCTTGCAAGCTCACAAGCTGAGGTTGCAAGAACGCAGCATGGAACCAGCTGTATATTACAGCTTTACCCATGCTGCATCACCTGCCGCCGGCGTGAGCTCCGGTCATGGATGATTAACCCCTTAGCTGTAGTGATATATCGTGATCGCTGCAGCTAAGGGAAAGATAGACGGAGGGAGCTCCTTCTATCGATGCAGGTATGTCTTCATACCTGACAGCTCGGAAACTTCTGATCTTTCTATGACATCACCATGCCCAGTCTTGCCCTGTGGGCATGGACGGGCATGGTGAGTGACAGTTGCCATAGAGACCTGACCTGTACATAGCAGTTATGCTATGTACCGATCTTTGTTGTAACAGTGATCTGAAGATCATTGATACAATTCTTCTATGGGGAAAAGTTACAAAATGTAATAATTTTAAAAAAATCTAAAAAAGGAAAACACAAACACGAAAAAATAAAACCACGTACACCGCTCTTTTCCCCTTTACAATTGCCAGTGGCTCCAAAAAAGATCAAAAATAAATAAAGTATGCACATTTGGTATTGCCACATGCAAAACAATCTACCCTATAAATCAGTCACATAAATTAACCCACACAGTGAACGCCATAAGAAAACCCTCCAAAAAAAATCACAGAATTGCAATTTTTGTTCATCGCACAGCACATAAAATAGAATAAAAAGCGATCAGAAACTCATATAAATACCAAAGCAGTACCAATAAAATCAACAGTTCATCCCGCAAAAAAAGCATGTACACAGCTATGCAAATGGAAAAATAAAAAAGTTATTGCAATAAGAAGATAGTGATGCATAAAAATTGTTTTAAACATTAAAAAAAATTTTTTTTAAATGCGCATATAAACATATAAAATCTATATAAATTGGATATTGACATAATTGTATCGACCCAGAGAGTAAAACTAACTTGTCATGTATACAGCCCTGTAAAAATAAAAATAAAAAACACTACTAGTACTGCAGTATTTTCTTCACCCTGCCTGCCAAAAAATGGATTTAAAAGCAATTAAAAAAATGATATAAATGCCAAAACGATACTTATAAAAATATCAACACATCCCACAAAAAACAAGCTACTACACAGCTTCATACACAGAAAAATGAAAAAGTTATAGCTATCAGACTATGGCAATGCAAAAACTTGTTTTCCTTTTTGAATAAAAGTGTTTTTATTGCGTAAAAGCAGAAAAACATAAAAAATATACAATATGGGTATTGCTGTAATTGAATCAACCTGCTTAATAAAGCTAACATGACATTTAAACCACATATTGACCACTGTAAAAAAAAAAAAAAAAAAAACATTACCAGGATTGCTTTATTTTGTTCAAACCGCAGCTCACAAAAACCTTAATAAAAGGTAATCAAAGCATAATTTTCCCCCCATAATGGTATCAATAAAAACATAAAACTCTTTAGCAAAAAAACCCTCCCTTAAATCCTCCAATACCAAAAATAAAAATTTTTAAAGACTAATTTTACGATTTTTATTGACAAAGGAAAAATCGGCACGGTTTTTATGTTGTGGATTTTTTTAAGATCACACGAAATTTGGGTTTAAAAAATCTGTGCATAACTTTTAAAAATTCGCGCCTTTTTTTCAGCGCTTCCGCTTTTTGGGGGCCCAGCAAATAGCTTAAAAAAATTTAGCAAGGTAGCGTGTGTGCGACGCTTTACGGGATGGTAAGGGTTTTGCGTTTTGGCTGGAAAAAAACCAAGACCTAGTTTTTACATAGAACACCCTTCCTTTTTTCTCCCTCTGGTGTCACTTTATGGGAAATAGAAGGCGCTCGCTTCTGTCCAAAAGCTCAGCAAAAGCTCAGCAAAAGCCAGCAAAATTGTTCTATTTGTTCAAAAAGGACAGCTTTACTTTTAGCTGAAAACATTAATTTTTAGGTAGATTGGATTGGCAAAATTTTAGGTAGTTGGGGCTGAGCTTTTAAAAGGACCTAGCCCTGAAAAGTCACGGGGGGGGGGAGGGGGGGGGCCCCGCGGCGAACACAACAAGTTTTTTAAAGGATAGGGGATAAGTGCACCGAGATTTTAGTTTGAGATTCTTTGCAATGGCTTTTTTTATAACAGTTTTCGTTTGAAAATTACTTTTTTTGGGCAGCCTTAAATTATTTTAGGATACAAATCTTTTCTATTAACTGCAGTCTATTTGTGGTGAAAAACTCACTTTTATTATCCGTATACTTTTTAATAGGGTTTTTTCATTTTTGGACAGGCCAGTTTTTGTTTAAAAGGGGCCCCTTGCAAAAAAATTTCAATCAGCAATTTTGCCACCTACGGTTTTTTTTTGGGTAAAAAAATACCTTTTTTATCCTATACTTTTCAGATACTTTTTTTTTCATTTTTGGGCAGGCCAGCTTTTTTGATAAGGCACCTTGCAAAAAAATTTAAACAGCAATTTTGTCGTCACCGCAGTTTTTTTTTAGGTTTGCAAAAATCCTTTTTAATTATCCTAACATTTCAGTTACGTGTTTTTTCACTTTTGGGCAGGCCCAGCTTTGTTTAAAGACCCCTTGCATTAAATTTCAATACAGCAATTTTGTCCTCCCCGCAGGTGTTTTTTTTAGGTGAAAAAAATCGTTTATTACCGTATACATTTCAGATACTTTGTTTTTTCACTTTTGCCCAGTCCAGCTTGGGGTTGATTAGAGGCACCTTGCCTTAAATTTAAAATACAGAAATTTTTGTCGCCCCCGGGGTGAAATTTTTAGGTGAAAAAAATACCTTTTTTTTATCCGTAACATTTCAGAAAAGTTTTTTTCTTTTTTCCCATTCCAGTTTTTGTTGATAGGGGCCCCTTGCACAAAAATTTCAATACAGAAATTTTTGTCTCCCCCACGGGTGTATTTTTAGGTAAAAAAATCCTTTATTACCGTAACATTTCAGACGGGGGTTTTTTTTTCATTTTTTGGTCGTAAGCTTTTGTTGAAAAGGGGCACCTTCCCCTTAAATTTCAATACACAATTTTGTCGCACCGCGGGTATTTTTAGGTGCAAAAAATTCCGTTTTTTTCCGAACATTTTCAGATACATGTTTTTTCACTTTTGGGCGGGCCCTTTTTTTGATAGAGCACCTTGATTTAAAATTTCAATACAGAAATTTTGTCGTCACCGCAGGGTATTTTTAGGTGCAAAAAATACCGTTTATTATCCATACATTTCAGAACATGTTTTTTCATTTTTGGCAGGCCACTTTGTTGTTTAAGGCACCTTGCATTTAAAATTTTTAAATACAGCAATTTGTTGCAAAACCTTCCATCCTTTTAAAATTTTTATTTTCTGAACATGACAAAATGCAGTGGAAAGCGAGCAAAGAGGGGGTGGACATGGAGGTAGAAAAAGGAAAAAAAGGGGCTCCTTCCCATGTGGCGACAACACGCAACCCCCGGGGTTTGTCTTCGGACCGTCGGCTTGTCATCGCTGGGTCAGGGCCCTGTGAATCGTTGTAACGAACAGTGCGCCAATCTTTTTTTCAGGTTAATCAACCCTGCACCGAAATCTTACCCCCTGTCCCCCAAGTCAGGGCCAAAAATTCCCCCATCAGATCATCAGCATCCTTCCAACATAAAGTGAAGGCACCCCAAATTCAAACCGTTTACCCACCATGGGGTTTCCCCTTTTCTGAAGACCCTTTGATGACAAAATGCGGTGGGGGGTTCAGAAGGCATGTTAAAAGACAAGAGCCAAAAGGAAGTTTTGTCTGCTCTGACCCCCTGTTACTGTCCATAAAGGGGAGGAAAAGGAAGCCGGTCAAGGCAAAAATCCGGGGGGTCAGCAACGCCTTGAGGCCTCCGCTTGTAGCCCCAGCTCCTGGATACAGAAGTCAGGACAACCAAGTCACCTTTTTTTATGAGATATGACGATTTTGCGAAAAAACGGGTTTTTTTCAGCAAATTTGCTTTCGAGCCTTCATCCCCTGACGGGGAGGAAACGAGGGGTTTTAGTGCAGGACGGATCCCCCTAAAAAAGGGTTGAGGGCGGTCACAAATCCGCTGATATGATTCCGCCACCCCCGGTCAGGGGAAACCCCTCCTCGCTTATCGGGGTCAAAAGGCCGGACCCTCAAGCCTGGCCTTCTTTGACCAAGCCCTATTCACCCAGCTGTCAAAACCGCCTTTTTGCCGTAAACCATAAGAAGAAAAATCTTAGGTGTTTAACCCCCACCAACATTTATTTACATGCGCGTGCATGATTAAAGGGAGGCAACATTTGGGCCCAAAAAAAGGCCGACCGACGCCGGCCTCCAAACTGTCACACCCTCTTTTTTCCCCTCCCTTCCGCCACCACCAAGCTTTTCCCAGTCCCCATGTTTTCTAAGCCCATATCGGGTCCGTTTCCCACCCTCCACCATCCCCCCGAGTACCACCACACCACCAAGACCCATCCTCCCCCTTCTCCTTCCCCATTTGACGCCCGCACGCCGTACAGGGGCCATCAGCACCGCCATCTCTCTTCCAGGTTTGGGGAGCAGAAGAAACACTTTAACCCCAAACCATCCCAAACCAAAGCTTTAATGTTTTCATTTCCCGGTTTTGTTGGGGAAAGTTGCCTTTCCCTCTGGTGGAACAGATGGGTTTCCCCCACGTCACCCTTGCCTGCCCCCCCCAAACCCGATGCCGACAGGCATTTCTTTGCCCGAAAAAACCGTCCCCCCTGGCCCCCCAGGCATCTAAAAATTTTTTAAACGCTTGTCTGTATCTGTGTCCGGGAAAAGTCCACCACCACCGACACATGGATAGAAACGGGCCCAAAGGGCCCTATATCTCTGGGAAGTCATGGGTGAGTGGGTGTTTTTCTTTGGTGAGGGGGCTGCAGGCCCCGGCCACGCTCCTTTAAAACCACAGGGGTGGTGCAGACTCTTTCCCCCCCAAGGCCCCTTTGGTGGCATCAGTGCCCAAAAACCGGGGCCCTGTGAAATTAATCGTCTTGGAACCGTCCACACAATCAACTGTTTGGCGGCTCTCCACAAAGAGACCGGGCGCTGGTTGTGTGACAAAACCTTTTCCAGGCAAGGTTTGGGGGCGATAAGGGCGAAAACTGTCCGCCCATATCGTAGGGGAACACCCTTGCCTGGGAACAGTCATGAACCTTTCGTCCAAAAATTTTTAAAAAGCTAGCAGGTCTGGATGCCTGCTGAGGAAGGCTCGGTTCTGAGTTCGCACTTCCGCCTTCGCACCCCCTTTTGTCCCGCCTGGCTGCATGCAGCGCACTTTGCCCTCCCCGTCAACCATCTCATTGTACGTTGGCAACACCTGGGAATCCACCCTCCCATCCCACGATTTTCAGCAGCCAATGCCATTAAAGCAGAGAAATTACAAGCCTACAAGCAGCGGTGCGGACCTCGGGGGGTTGAGCCTCGGAGTTAAGGCGGTGAAAAAGCTTGCACCATCCCTTTCCCGGGTTTTAAAAGCCACCCAAAAAGGTCAGTGCGGACAAGCCCTTGCACAAGAGCTTTTGGGGACTTAGTTCTGGAACAGTTGGACACTCTGAAACATCGGGCCCCCCACGACGGAGGGGAAACACACAGATGCGGACACGGAGCCTTTTTCTCCGTCGAATCCACAAAGGCCCGACAGTTTCTCAATTTTTCGGGCTGCATTAGGCAGTGTTGGGGGTCCAGGGCTACAAGGGGGGGCATCATTTCAGGGTGATCTCTAGGAAGTCAGGCTGTGTTGAAAACTGTGCCGGAGAAGCAGGGGGAGGAGGAGGTATTCCTGACAACCCGACGTTACCGACGTCCCCCCGCCCGGAAAAGTGCTTGGATTTCCCATTTCTTCCAACATGATCCTCACATTAAGGCCCCAAAATGAACAACATATTTATGGCCCCCCCCTGGATCCCCTTTTACAAAACAAAACGCACATTTTCCTCCCCCCACCCAAATAAGAGTAAAATCAGGAAATGGAAACCTTGCCCCATTGATCAACTGGGCATCTTTGCTCTGCTTCCGTTCTTCAAATGCCCGGTGGAACACAGCGATGTGACAGCATAAGGTGCAAGTAGCTGTAGCGGCAGCACACAGCAGGGAAGGGGCAGAACCTAATGGGTGACCTCGGCAATCTTTATTTACCACCTCACCAACGCTGCAATCAGGCACACTACAACACACAGAGACCAGCTTTAAATTTAAGGTGCACGACTATCGCGTCTCAACACCGATGTTTTTGTTTTTCCGGACCCAAAGACTTCTGGGTATCCAAATGGATGAAGGCCCCAGCTCGCTCCCCGCCAAGAGGTGTTTGTCCGCCCAGCCCCGCGCAAAGAGCGGACCCTTTACACAGCTGGGGGAGTCATTACAGACAAACCATCCCCCTTTCCAAAAATGTGGGGTCGTTTCTTTTTATCAAATAATCAGGGGATGGGTCTCTTGATTTGTGGCCCCAATTTCCGATGTCCCCCGATTATTTCCGGGCTACTTACATTCCCCCTTTAAAAAGAAAGGCCTCTTAAAATTTTTTTTAAAAAGATCATTTCTTTCTGCAATTTTTATTTTCGGTTCCCAACAGTTCATTTTGCTGGTTTTGCTTGAGGAGACTTAAAAACAACAATTTTTATGGGCAACACCGTATTCAATTTTTCTCACTTATCTTTAGAATTTTTTGCATTGTCAAAGGTTTTGAGGCATGTTTTTGTGGATACGTTAACAGGGCCTTGGAAAAGAAATGTGGCTTTTAAGTGGGATTTCTCCATCAAAACAATTTTAATAGGGGTGAAATCCTAATTTTTTAAAATTTTTTGGGGGTCATGTTGGTGAGATACAGTATAATCAGGGGCCTTTTGGGAAAAGAAAAATGTGGCTTTTAAGTGGCATTTCTCCCCCAAAATTTTTAACATGGCTGAGAAGTAATTTTTTTTAAATTTTTTTGGGTCATCTGCTTTTAAATGCACAATACTACAGGTCCTATTCTAAAAAATTTGTTTTCCAACAGACATTTTTTTCTTCACAATTGTCAAATTGGCTAAAGGGTCATTTTTGTTTTTTTGGGGGATTTTGCGTGCATGCATCTATACTAAGGTCCTTTTTAAAAAAAATTTGTTTTTAACGCATTTTTCTTCCAATTGTAAAAAGGGGCTCAAGGGTCTTTGTTTTGAATTTTGGGGGGCTTTTTGCTTGACACAGCTATTCACGGGCCCTATTATAAAAATTTTTTTTTTTAACAGACATTTTTTTTCACAATTGTCAAAATGGCTCATGGGTCATTTTTTTGTTTTTTTGAGAAAAGAATGCCAAAAAAAAAGGGCACCGGGGAACGGGAGCTTAACCCCCAGTTTTTTCCAAGTGAACTAAACTTGTCCCACTCAACGGAGGGCAAGCGCTACCCAGGTTTGACTGTGTATGGGGAAGGCTGGGGGGCTTACCTACCTTCCACTTGCCCAATTGCTTCAGCACGACGTTTTCGTTCTGCATCATAAAGCAATTTTTACGTGAAAGATAAGGAGCTAGCCGGGGGCTCTCAACCCCCACTTAATCGGGCCCCCGGCAGGGGACCCCGGGTGTTAACAGCGGCTACGCAGCACGGGCCCCCCAAATTGGGGGCAATCAAGGTTTTCAAATTTCTCTAAAAAATAAATTTTTTTAAAAAGGGGTATTTCTGTGGGGTTAAGTATGAAAAAAAAGGGCCCAGGCGGGACCAAATTGCCAATTTGGGGTTATAATTTTCTGGGGCGGGACACTATGGGGTGCACATTTTGCTCCAGGCGAGTCTCCCAATCATGAAAAGATTTGGGGAAAATGAAACCATTGAATTGATTGGCTGAATCACTCTCAGGGGCCAGGAGGGCAAATGTCTTCTCAACCAAGAAGTGTTTTCGGGATGAATAAGACATTTGAATTACTTATGGGGTGTGCGGACGAATTAACACATCTACACGTGTAAAAAAATCCCTTTTAAAAATTTGCAGGGAGGGGTTATGTTGTATGTTATCACACTTGAAAAAAAAGCAAAATGATAATAATGTAAAACTATAAATAAAACTTCCCTAAATAAATTCTGTAAACCAATGTCAGTTACCAAAAAATATACGGCACTTTTTAATCTGGGGTCACGCAGGTTTGGGGCTCATGCTGTGGCCCAGGACAGGTATAGTCAATGTCCAGTTCAACTAAAATGGTGTTTGAAAGACTCCTTTTTCCGGCACTTTTTAAATCTGGGGGTCATGCAGGTTTGGGGCTCATGCTGCGTCTGTGGAGAAAGTCAAAGCTACCTGCAGTCTTTCTCCACTTTAAATTCATGCTCAGGACTTACCACACTGCCCTTCTCTGCGCCAAACAAAAATATTTCACCTCCCTCATCTCAACCTTACACAACAACCCAAAACACCTGTTTAACACTTTCCCCTCCCTCCTCAGACCTAAAGCTCAGACTGTTCACTGACCTCTGTGCTGAAGACCTAGCCACTCACTTCAAAGACAAAATTGACAGTATCCGACATAACATCTCATCACAAACCCCAAGCAGAACACATCCTGCCTCCCCCCCCCCACACGTCCTCTAGTCTGCTCTCAGCTCTTGATCCAATGACAAAAAGAAGAAGTTTTCCGGGCTTCCTGTCTGCACGTCCCACCACCTGCTCTAGCGACCCCATTCCCTCCCACCTTCTCCAGTATATTTCTCCAGCTGTCCTCTCTCACCTCACTACAATCTGTAACCTCTCTTTCTCCACTGGGATCTTTCCATCCTCCTTTAAACAGGCTTCTATAACCCCCTTACTAAAAAAGCCCTCTCTGGACCCATCCTGCGCTGCCAACTACCGACCAGTCTCTACCTTCCCTTCATCTCTAAACTCCGGAAAAACTTGGTCTACTCTCGCCTAATCCGCTATCTCTCTGCTATCTCTCTTCTCGATCCTCTACAATCAGATTTCCGCACCCTACACTGCACAGAAACTGCTCTTGTTAAAGTCCCCTTTAAAAACCTCCACAAATGCTAAATCTCATGGAAAATACTTATTGTTGGTTCTTCTGGATCTCTCTGCAGCATTTGACACTGTTGATCACCATCTTCTCCTCAGCATGCTCGGTACCATTGGCCTCCAGGACACCGCTCTTGATTGGTTCTCTTCCCACCCTCTGACCGCCCTTCAGTTCTAATTTGCTTTTTTTACTTCTTCTCCTTTCCCCTGTTTTGTTGGGGTCCCCTCAGGGGTCGTTCTTTTGGTTCCCCCCCCCCCTTTTTCTCAATCTATAAAAGCCGCCCATTGGCCAAACCTTTATTTAAATTTTGGGTTTCATTTTCAATTCTCTATGCTTATGACACCCCCAAATTTTGCACCTCTTTTCCCCAAACCTTTACCCCCGCCCCTGCTACAAAAAAAACACTAGTGACTTCTGTCCCCCGTCTTTTACATATGGGCCTCCTCTATCTCCAACTAAACCTTAAATTAAAAATTTAATTTTTGTCTTTCCCCCATCTATAACCAACCCCCCTCTGCAATTTCTCTCTCAGTGTGTGGGCCCAAACATCATAACACCCAGGCCCGCAGCCCCTGTTCCCTTTGGGGGGTTTTTTTAGGGCTGATCTGGGCCTTCCACCCCAAAATATCCAATCCCTTGCCCCTCCCCGTCAACCCGCACCTTTAAGAACATCTCCCGAATCCGTTTCCTTTTTTTTAATGTGGACCAGCCAAATCCCCTTACTGTCTTTTTCTTTCTCGCTTGACCGGGATCCCCCCTGCTTATTCGGTCACCCCCTCTGTAAACTATCCCCTCTCCAAGCTGTCCTGAATACAGCAGTCAGGCTTGTCTTTCTTTCCCAGCCATTTATACTGATGCCTCTTCCTGGTACACTCGCTGCACTGGTTGCCATCCAGTACAGAAAACAGCATAATCTAATTACTTTCACCCATATAGCTCTCCACAGTGCTGCACCCCCATAATTCTCCCCTAAATCTCTGTCTACCACCCTACCCGCTCTTCAGTTTAGCTAGGACATCAAAACTACAGACCACAATCATAGGAAACCTCCATTTTTTTTTCCCCTTCTTCAAGATTTTGTACATGCTGCACCCATTCTCTGGACATCCTTTCCACATACCATCAGGCACAATCCTAGTCTTCGCAGTTTTAAGAGTGTCCTGAAAATACATCTTCTTAGGCAGGCCTACCATGATCCCTAATTGCTAGGGACCTTCTATCACACACATTTCTGTCACTCCCTACATTAGGGCACTCACAGGCACGTATCTGTATATAGATGTACTGTCATGGTGGCAGCTTCACCCAATTTTTATGTAAACCTCCCCATATTTATAAAACATGGCTGGGTTATTGTAAATTTAGCACTTCTCCCCCTTTGTCTCACCCAGGCACCCTCTTGCGAGCAGGGCTCTCACACCTTGTGTCTCACCTGTAAGTAGCTTTCACATTGTAATATCTGTCTTTTGTCTGTAATTATACCCTCTACATTGTAAAGTGCTGCAGAATTTGTTGGCGCTATATAAATAAAGATTATTATTATTATTATTATTATTATTATTATTATTATTATTATTATTATTATTATTATTACCTTGCATAGTAAACATAATGCGCCTAAAAAGGCATAGTATTGGTAGTGTATGTAATGAGCCTATTGAGGCGCATTGTGCACGGAGGAGCATAACATATCATTACTAGTTTATGTAATGCTCCAATCACCTATAACTTAGTAATGATGTATTATGCGCCTCTGTGAGCAATGAGCCTCGATAGGTGCATTGCATACACTACCAATGATATGCTATGTGTTATGGAGGCGCATATAATTTTTAGGCGCATTTCAATTTGTTGTGCCCGGTGTATAATGCGCCTAGTGTTGATGTACTGTTATGGATGGTAATTACAGCTTCTCCTCACCTGTATAGGTTTATAACCTGAACATCTTCTTCCATTGACTTTAATGGGGTTCGAAGTTCGAGTTCGACTTGAACGTGGTACTGAAATTGTCAAAGTTCGAGGTTCGACTCAAACTCAAACTTTTTAGGGTTCGATCATCTCTAGTAATAATACATAAAAAAAACTATATACAATGGATCATCATTTATCAATGCAATTGTACCAACCTGCATGGTAAAGTTATTATGTCACTTACACAGCATGGCGAAGGCTGTAAAAATAAAGCCCAAAAAACTATGGCAGAATTGTGTTTTTCCCCCCCCATTACCATGGGCCAATGCTCATAAAAACTATGGAACATCTGTGCGCCCAAATTCACAATAAATTCCTAGATGAGATCAATGTGGAGTGATGAATCCAAAATGTGGTGATTTCTGGAAAGTTTCACCTGTTCTGGAACAGCAAATGCAACATGGCACCCACCAAAAAGAGTTCCAAAAGCCAAATCGCACTTCCTCCATTGTACGTCCTGCCATGCGCCCACACAGCAGTTTACACCCACATATAGGATATTGACAAACTTGGAATAAATTCCGAACAAACTTTGGGATGCTTTTTTCCAGGACTCCTTGTAAATAGTGTTGAGCGATTATTATCGACAAAGTTGAAATCGGCACAGTATTTACGTTGATCGGATTTTTTAGATCACGCTATAATTTAGGTTAAAATCTGTGCATAATCTATTAATATCGCGCCATTTTCGGCGCTTCCTGTCATTTTGGAGGCCAGCAAATCAGCTTACAGAATAGAGCAGGGTGAGATGTGTGTGTGACGTCATGACTGGGATGTGTATGGTTGCGATTGGCTGGAAAATTCACATGACCTCGTTTTACATAGAGCAGCCCTTCCTGTTCATGATCAGTGTGTGTCAGCGTCTCATAGCAGTAGGACGTGCGCTCTGCCTCTGTCCAAACAGCCAGCAAATAGCTCAGCGAAATTATTCTATTTTTTCAAAAGAGACAGCTCTACTTTTAGCTGTGATCCTTAGAACTTAGTTAGATCAGAGATTTGCAGATGTTAGGTAGTTAGGCAGAGAATTTTAAAGGAGCATCTACCGCTGTAAAGTCACAGGAGGGGGGGGGCCCGCGGGCGAACACAGACAAGCTCTATAAAGGATACTGGATATTGTACAGCCAAAACTTTGTTTAGACATTGCATTGCCTTATATTAGGATACAGATCTTTTTTAGTAACTGCAGGTCTATTTGTTAGGTGCAAAACTCCACTTTTATTATCAGTATGCATTTCAGATAGGTGTTCTTTTTCAATTTTGCCCAGTCCAGCTTTGTTGATATAGCCACCTTGCAGTTAAATTTGAATCCAGCAATTTTGTAGTCACCACAGGTTGATAGGTGCCAAAAACTACCTTTTATTAACCCATATACATTTCCGATACGTTTTTTTTTTTCATTTTGGCGCAGGCCAGCTTTGTTGATAGAGCCACCTTTCAGTTAAATTTGAATCCAGCAACTTTGTAGTCACCACAGATGTACTGATAGGTGCCAAAAATACCTTTTATTATCCGTATACATTTCAGACAGGTGTTTTTTTCACTTTTGGTCAGTCAAGCTTTGTTGATAGAGCTACTTTGCAGTTAAATTTGAATACAGCAATTTTGTAGTCACCACAGGTGAATTGATAGGTGCCAAAAAATACCTATTATTATCCCGTATACATTTCAGATACGTGTTTTTTTCACTTTGGCGCAGGCCAGCTGTAACGGAGGAGTGGATCCGCTGGGCCAACGCAAGCGATGATAGCTAAGCCACGCCAGGGAACGGAATCTAAGTAGCCCCCGGTTTTCACCAGAGCCCGCCGCAAAGCGGTATGGACTTGCTGCGGCGTGAGGCTACCAGCTCGTTACCTCTGACGTGACTTGCTTGCGATGGCAGCCGGGGTACAGCGTGGTACAGAAACGTAATCCGGAGGCGTAGTCGGGGACAGGCAGAAGGTCAGGGCAGGCGGCAGACGTTCGTAGTCAGAGACGGGCAGACGGTCAGGGCAGGCGGCAAACAGGCAAAGTCAGGAAACGTGAGCAAGCGGACTGGTACTCAGGTAATCAAGACTAAACTCCAAAACTCTCAAAACGCACCAAGAACACACCAACAGACTGGCAGGAAGTGTTGGGGGCGGATACCTAAAATAGAACCAGCGCCCGACAATGGACCAATTTTCGGACGCGGGCCCTTTTTAAATTCAAAAGTCGGCGCGTGGCACCTGAGCAGGGGCCACGTGAACGGCGGCCCGGGGGAGGGGCGCACGGGAGCGCGAAGGGGAAAAGGACGCGGCCCCGGGCCGGGACAGCGGGGGAAGGGGTGCGAGCACCGCACTCCCGGGTCCCCGGCCCGGGGGTACGATCGGGGGGGGCAGCGGAACTCGCAAACCCCCTGACAGAACCCCCCTTAGTTCCCCCCTTTTTTTTAAAACCCAGAGAGGGGGTCAGGCGACAGGTTGGCCCCCGGGTTCCCCACCCCCTTTTTTTTCCCTGGCCCAAACCCCCCCTTCCCAGTAAATGAGGAAGAACCGCTTCCCCCCAATTTCGTGCCACAACCCTTGACCTCAAAGATGTTGTCAAGTTGCCACAGGGAGAAGGCGGACAACCCCCCGGGAGAAGGCGTTTTAAGTAAACCACCGGCTTGAGGAGAAGAGACTGGAAGGAGTTTGGAGCGCGGGTTTTTTGGGAGCAAGGGGACTTGTAGGACACCGGGATTAAGCGTTGCAGTACCTAAAACGGACCCACGATTTTTAGGGCCTACTTAAAGAAGGCCCTTAAAGGAAAAATTTGGTGGCCAACCAAACCCTATCGCCCGGGCTCAAATAGGGGGGGGGGGCTACGTACCTGTCACCGAGTTTTTGGTGCGAGCAAAGCCCACAAGACCCCGTCGCGTGACTGCCAAGAGCCTTAAGCTCTTATTTTTGGGCACCCACACCCGGGACATGACCCCGAGTGGCCAGGGGGAAAAAAGCGGGGGGGGGATGTAACCCAAACAACAAAAAAGGGTGAGCCCAGCAAAATCCCGATTAAAGAGTTAAAAGAAAACCTCCCCGGGGAAGAAGATAAACCATTAATCTTGAGGGCAGACCAAAAATGCCTCAGGGTGGGTGCCCAACACCTGGTTAACCCTCAACCCCCCCTTTGGGGTTGGGGGTGGATGCGGAAGAGAAGCTAACTGGACTGAAATTTGGCCACACAAACCCCCAAAAAAAATTTTAGCAAAAAATTTTGGACTCCCCTTCTGAAACAATATGTAAAGGGGACCGTGCAGGGGGAAAAACGGACTGAAAAAATTTTGGGCCTTTTGGGGGGGCAGGGGGTAACCCAGCAGTGGGATAAAAGGGGGCCATTTGGGGAAAAAAGGTCTCACAACCCAGATGACCGGTTCCAAGATGAGGCCGGGAGTTCAGTAATGAATCCAGGGTTTACAGGGCCCGGGGGTTTTTCCGGCCCCGGGAGGGGCTGAAAGGCCCGCGGGGCTTGACTAGGGAAACCTTTTATTACGGGCACGGAAGTGTAGGTAGAAAAAGTCCCTCATGTCCGAGCAAGAGTAGGCCACCGTAATAGGGGGAAACCAATTGAACGCCTAGGGACTCCTGGGCCCCCAAACCGTAATGAGAAAGGCCCCCACCCCCGGATTCTAGGGCAAGGCGGGGTTGCACATACGTCTTCCCCGGGGGGTAGGGTGCGGGGGTTTCCAGGGGCAGCCGTTAAAAGGGTCGCTGGGGGGACAATGTGCTGGGGAGGAGGCTCAAGACCCAAAGCCCCGAAGAACGAATAGAGCATCGCTTGATTTTTTCCGGGCCCGGGGCCGAAAAAGTAAGGGGAAGTCCAAAACGGGCAAAGAATAATACCACCGGCTTGCCGGGGGGTTCGGGCTTGAGCCATGAAGGTACAGAAGGTTTTTTAAGGGTCTTGAAAATGTCAAAAAGGGGTGGTGACCCCCTCCACAATGATGCCATTCTTCTGACCAGCTTTATGGCCGTAATTCACGATCACCTATGTAAGTTCTTCTCACAAGAGAGAATTTCTTGAGAAAAAAACAAGGACGAGTTTACCAGCGGAGGATCCTGCAGGGGGACAGCACCAGCGCCGCCCGGGGGAAAAAGCATCCACTTCCAAATAAAGGGGAATTGGGGCGGGGCGACGGGGAACCCCCCGAAGCAAATGCCGCTTGAGGGGTTTGAAGGTTCTTGGGCCTCTGGGGGCCGGGATTTGGGAGGGGGATTTCCTAGTCGGGGCCACCAAGGGGGAGCCACAGGTAGAGAAGGGGGGGAAAAAAATTGCCTATAATAATTAGAAAATCCAAAAAACTTTGAAGGGCCCAAAGGCCCCACCGGGTTTTTGTGGGCCACTGCAGCACCGCGGAATTTTGGGAGGGACCCATCCGGGCCCCTTATCTGAGACGATGTACCCTAAGAAGGGTAACGGGGCACGTTCAAAGGGGCACTTTGGGTTTGGCAAAGAGCTGATAATGGGAGTCGCCTAAAGGCCCCGGGGGAAAAATGGGGCAAAAATTTTCGAGATCAGGGGGGAAAGAGAAACGTCCAAGTAGACGATTCACAGACATAGAGTAGGCCCCAAAGTCTCATTAACAAGTAAAAATATCCCCGGGCATTGCAGAGACCGAAAGGCAAAAAAACCAAAAAAAATACTCTAAATGCCGCCCTGTATTAAAATGCCGTTTTCCATTCATCGCCTTCCCAATGCATTAAATTGTAGGCCCCGCGTAATTCCGTTTAGAAAATTTTTCCCCCCCCCCGCAGGCGTCAAAGATTTGGGGGATAAGGGCAATGGAACGGTTTTTTTGGTAATTTTATTCAACCCCGATATCGATGCAGGGCCCGGGGGGATCCTCTTTTTTTTTCCACGAAGAGGAAAACCGGCCCCGCCGGGGGAACGGGATTGCGGGGAACCTTTTTGGGAGGTTCTCCTTGATTTTATTCAGACATCGCCTTATCTCCTGGACGGAGAGAGGGTAAAAACCCCCTTGGGGGGGAGTACACCCGGTTTCAGGTCAATGGGACAATCATAAGGCCGGTGTGGGGGAAACGTTCATTTTACTTCCGAAAAAGAATCGGCAAAGTCCCAGTATGGCGAAGGTAGACCTGGGGGGGCTTGCAACTTCCGGGAGGGGACTTGAGGAGCGATTTTCGGGTTAGACAGGGAAGAAGAGAACAGCGGAACCCAACGCATTACTTCACCTGTGCTCCAAAACCAAATCGGGTATGGTCCGTAGCCAAGGAAAACCCAAAAGGATCTCCGAGGAGGATCGGGCAGGACAAGAAATTCAAGTCTCCTTGTGAAAGGGCCCCAATTTTTCAGAAAAGGGGGCCGTACGGAAACGGGTCGCACCTTTTTGGCATTCGCCAATACGAGGGACGAACATAGGTTTTTTGCAACCAATCAAAGAAGACGAAACCTGGTCACAATTCGTGGGGTTTGAAGTTTCCTGTGATCCTGAATCAATAAAGGCGGGGCCTGAAAGGGTTTTTGTCCGGAGAACACCAATAATCGGGCATGGTAGAAAAAGGAGGGCCCTTTGGGCCCCCAGGGTTCCTCTCCCACAAAACCCATGTGCGGGGTTTCCCGGGGGGCCCCCGGCAGTCCCCAATGAACTGGCCAGAACCGCCACAAAAAAAAAGCAGATGCTTCAACGACCTGAGAACGTTCCTCCTGGGAAAGGTGGGGTTCTCGACCTGCATAGGTTCCTCTTCAAGGCGTTGGAGGAGGAAGGGGGGACCGCTGGGAAAGGGGAGCCAAGGGGGGAAACAGCTGGGACGGACGGTTTCCCGTTGTAGGCGGACTCTTTTTGCCTTTTGGCGAAAAAACGAATTCCACTCGGGTGGCCAAATGGGGTTAGGCCACCAAGGCAGCTGGGGAGATCCCAAGCGGCGACTCTCCTTGATTCGCCCCCAGAGGCCTTTCCAAAATGGTCGCCACCACCTTCTTTTTTCCAATCCAGCTCCGAAAAGATTGGAACTGCACCGAATACGACCGTTTTGGGTCCCCCCCTGACGAAAAAAAGGAGCAGGGGTGGGACCGAAGAATACGGCCTGGTTCCCGAAGACGGTGCGGAACCCCCGGGAGGAAAATTGGGGTCCGCCGTCAGAGGGGTCCCCCATCCCCTAGTGGCGTAGCCCAAGCCAAGGCTTCCTAGACAAGAGTGATTAAAGGCCCAACCTTTCTCGCTTCTTAGGGGTTGATACCCCCCTCATTTCGAGATGGATGGGGGCACTGGGTGAAACCCCGGCACTCTTGGGGGTTTCCTCGTATCGGAGGGGGGGGCAATGCAAAAGGGAAACCCCGCCGAAGCAGGAAGAAAGGTGCCGACAAAAGGATGAGGTGCAGGGCGCGCCGGGGAGGCAGACGATCGCCAGGTTCTTTCATCAGGGGCTTTCTGGTCGATTGTTGACCTGCTGGGCAACAGCTCATGATGTCCCGGGGATAGCGGGTTTCCCTGGGGAATCCTGGCCGCTGGTACTGAACGAAGGGGGGATCCGGGGCCAACGAAGCGTGATGTAACCACCCCAGGGGAACGAAACTAAGTAGCGCCCGGGGTTTTTACCAACGCCCGCAAACGGATGGACTTGCTGGGCGTGAGGGCAAACCAGCTGTTAAAAACCCGATGCTTTTTGCGATGGCAGCCGGGGGACAGCGTGGTACAGATACTAATCCGGGGGCTAGTCGGGAAGGCAAAGGTCAGGGCAGGTGGCAGAGGTCGTAGTCAGAGAGGGGCAGAGGCAGGGGCAGGCGGGAAACAGGCAAAGTCGGGGAAACTGAGCAAACAGACTGGTACACAGGGATTCAAAACTAAACTCCAAAACTCTCAAAACCACCAAGAAAACACACCAACAGATGGCAGGAAGTGTTGGGGGGGATACTTTTTAAAAAGAACCAGCGCCCCCACAATGGACCAATTATCGGGGCGCTGGCCCCCTTTAAATTTAGAGAAGTCGGCGCGCGCACGCCTAATCAGCGCCGGCGCACTCGGCCGGGAGTGGGATCACAGGAGCGCGGACAGGTAAGGGCGCGGGGCCGGGGGCAGCAGGAAAGGTCGAGGGCAGCCGCACTGCCGCGCCGGGTTCCTGCGGCGGGGAACGTCGTGGGGGGCAGCGGAGCCCGCGACCCCCGTGCAAACCCAGCTTTGTTGAAGAGCACCTTTCATTAAAAATTTTTAAACCAGAACTTTGAGTCACCCACAGGTGTACAAAGTGCCAAAAAACCTTTTATTATCCTTAACTTTCAAAAACAGGTTTTTTTTTCATTTTGGTCAGTCAAGCTTGTTTAAGAATACTTTTTCAGTTGAATTTTAATACAACAATTTTTTTAGTCACCACGGTGAATTGATAGGGGGCCCAAAAAAACCCTTTATTATCCCTTTACATTTCGACGGGTTTTTTTTCACTTTTGGTCGTCAAAGCTTTTTTGAAACTACTTTGCAGTAAAAATTTGAAATAGCAATTTTGTAGTCACCACAGGTGAATTGATAGGTGCCAAAAATACCGTTTTATTATCCTATCATTTTCAACAGGTTTTTTTTTTCACTTTTGGTCAGTCAAGCTTTGTTTAAGGACTTTCAGTTAAAAAAATTTAATACAGCAATTTTGAGTACCACAGGTGAAACTGATAGGGGCAAAAAATACCGTTATTTTCCGTAACATTTCAGACAGGTGTTTTTTCACTTTTGGGATCAAGCTTTTTGATAGAGGTACCTATAGGTTACGATTTTTACGACAAAGTTGAAATCGGCACAGTTTTTATGTTACGAAATTTTTTAAAATGCATAATTTTTTGGTTAAATCGTGCTTTTCTATTAAGATCCCGGGCCATTTTTGCGCTGCTGTCATTTTTTTTCGATAGCAAATCAGCTTTCATAATAGAGCAGGGGGAGATGTGTGTGCGACGTCTGACTGGATGTGTATGTTGCGATAGGCTGGAAAAATCACAGACCTCGTTTTAATAGAACAGCTTTTTTGTTTTCCCCCCGTTCTTCGCTCTCAAAAAGAAGGACGGGCGTCTGTTTTCCCCAAACATCAGGTAAAATTTTTCATTTCTTACAAGAAACCCCTACTATTACGTGATCCTTACAATTTGTTGATTAGAGATTGGAAGATTTTATGTAGTTAGGTAAGATTTTTTAAAGGGCTTTTTAACGCGTAAAGTCACGGGGGGGGGGGGGGGGAGGGGGGGGGGGCCCCGCGGGCAAACAGACAAGCTCTATAAAGAATACTGGATAAAAAATTCACCAAGACTTAGGTAGAAATTTCACTCAATAGCTTTATTATTAAAAGTTTTCTATTTAAATATTTCCCGGATATTGGGAGCCTGAACTTATAGGATGCAATCTTTTTTAGTAAAGCAGGTCCTTTGTTTGGTGCAAAAAATCCCTTTTATTATAAACTTTTCGATATGCAAAAGTATCCACAGGAAGAATCACCTCGGCAATGGGACCGCAAGCTCCTCAATGAAACTCCGCTCGGAAAACAAACTAAACAAATCCTTTTTTTAGCAAAGCTTTAAAAGGGCAGCAACACAGGAAAACCTTTGGCAACCTGACTAAAGGGTTTCGGGGTAGGGCCCCTTTTTTACAGTAAAATTTTTTATACAGCGCACTAAATAAAACCCCAAAAACCAATCATATACAAGTTGCCCAAAAAGTACTAGTATTTTTTTTGGCCCCCCGGAGGGTTTTGGAACAAAGCCCGTGATCTTATAAGGGAAAAATTTAATGCTTGAATAAATGCTAACGCAACAATACTTTAAAAATCCCATTGGTGCAAAATAAATAAAAGTCTATAATAGAAAAAAAAAAAAGGAAAAAATTTTTTTCGTTTCTCTCGTCCTTTTTTTTCTTTCCTCTCTTTTTTTTTTTTTTTTTTTTCCTTTTTTTCCCTTTATTTTTCCCCTTTTCCTCTCCCACTCTAGATGACAAAATAAACACAAATAGTATATTTTTAAAAAATAATGAAGGGCCCGGGGGTAATTCATACCTTCCGGCCACCAGCGCTAGTTTTAATATCCAAAAGGCTTCTTTTTGCCTACTTTTTTTACCCAATTCCGCCCGATAGGGACGAGCAATGTATTCAATGGTAGAACTTTTAAAAAAAGATAAATTGCCTGAATTTTATTATAAAAAGTTTAGCGGCCCCCCACATTTTTGGCCCTTGTTGATTTTTGATGGTGTTAATGTTTCCTCGATTGCCGGTTTCATTTACGGAAACGGCCTAAATTTCATTTGGCACTTGTCATTTATAAAGTAAATTCATTGTTGCTGTTGCGTTCAAGAAATGGTTTTTTTCTATACATGTTTTCATTTTTTTTGTCAAAAAGTACTGCTTTTGACAGCAAATTTGCAGCACCGCAGCGACTTTCCCCCCACACATGAAAAAGCCCTTTTGAGAAAGCCATGTTTTACCTATAATTTTGGAATTACCTAAAAATGTACTGGGGGATATAATATCACCTATCGTTTTGGCCCTCTTAGGTACACATAACAATCCATTTTCCAAAACTTTAGCTAATGTGTCGTCCTGACGTAAAATATTAACGTTCTTATAAAAAATTCTTTTGATTTCACCAAAGTTACTGCTGTATTTGGTAGAGAAAACTAGCTTGTTTTTATTGTTTCCCTGTTTTTTATCCCTCAGTTGAATAGATTCTGTGCATTTCAACAAGTCTGCGTGGGTTTTATTGCTGATTTTGCGCTTAGCTTCATTGAGGTTGCTAGTACTGTATCACCTCTGTTTTAATCTGAAGTCTATGGCCCTTTCCTCCCTAAGGTAATCTTGTGTCGATGTGCAGATTCTACGAGCCCTGACGTACTCGCCGTAAGGTATGGCTTTTATAGTATTAGGGGCATGGCAACTGTTTGCTCTCAATACTGAATTGCCCGCATTGGGCTAGCGATACATAGTAGTGGTAATAGTACCCAATACAATGTCCCCCTGTAGATATATGTCTAGAAAAGGAATAGCAGTTTTGTGCCATGTGCCCGTAAATCTAAGATTGAAATGATTGAATTTTTTTTTTTTTTTTTAGCAAATATATAGACTTTTATATTATATAGCACCAATGGGTATATGTTTAGAAGTAGTCTGTTGCTGCTTAGTCAGTTTATTCAAGCTTTCATTCTTACCTTATACAGATCACAGGGCTTTTGTTCCACGCTCCAGGGTCATTAGAAATCCTAGTCACAGGTTTGCAACCTTGTATCATGATTGGTTTTCAGATGGTTTTAGATAGTGACAGCTGTACTCAGGAAATTTACTGTGAACAAGGGCGCCTAGCCCGAAACGCGTTAGTCAGGTTGCACTACGTGTACCGTGTCAGTCTGCTGTCCATTTTAAGCTTTGCTAATAAAGAGATTTAGTTTAGTTTGCTTCCGAGCGGAGATTTCATTGACGGAGCATTGCGGTGCCATTGCCGAGGTGATTCTTCCTGTGGATACTTTTGCATAGCTAGCTGTTTGGCCGACAGCATTCTTGGAAGCCTAAACCCTCATCATGAGATCTACATGGACACTGAAGTCTGCTATAGGTGAGCCACATTTTTTGCATACATTTCAGATAGGTGTTCATTTTCAATTTTGCCCATTCC